>VZRV01001169.1:0-195471 GCA_013398115.1 Falcunculus frontatus | reverse complement strand
GGGGGAGCGCGGGGACCCCCGGCGGAGCGGCCGCGCTCGGACCCTCGGGGCGCGGGACGGGGTCGGTGCGGTGCCCCCGGGATCCCCCGCGCCGCTCAGGTGCATCCCCGGGGGACCCTCCCGCCCCGCCCTGTCCCCGCACGGCCGGGGCGGGGTCCCCGGGGAGGTCGGGGCACCGCGGGGCTCCCCGAGGAACCGGGCTGGGAAGGGAGACTCGGGATGGGAAAGTCGGGAAGCGGCTGTCCCCCGAGGAGAAGGGAGGGAGAGCTTGGGAACGAGAAGCAGCTGCGCGGGGAAAGGGACGGTGGCAGAGTGCGGGTTTCTCCTGTGCACCCACCACCCGCCAGCCCCGATGATCTCCTCCGGGGGGTTGGGAGCCCGCTGCCAGCACCGGGGGTTATCCCCAGTGCTTGCCCTGGGTTCCCACTTGCCCCCCAGATTTTCTCATCCTTCTCCCTGGCTGCTTGAATAGCTCTTTCTCCCTTCCCACCAGGCCGGGTTCCCGGACCCCCACCTAGGAGCTCGGCAGGCGCCTTCCCAGGCCCGCAAGGGCTGTGTATGGCCACAGCTGGCGGCTCCAGAGAGGTACGGACAGGGGTCTCCGGGAGGAAGGATGCTCCCTGCCCCGCAGTTCAACCCCAGCATTGCTCTGGGCCAGCTTGGGGCTGAGAATAAGAACCAGGCTTCCCAAGGCTTGAGGCTGCTCCCAGGTGGGGGTTTGGGACAGACTGGTTTGCCATTAGCACACATTAACCAGACACAACACTCTCAGGCACAGGGTGGGATTCTTGGGGCTGTCCTGTGCAGGGCCAGGAGTTGGACTTGGTGATCCTTGTGGGACCCTTCCAGCTCAGGATATTCTGTGATTCTCTGACACACTGGGGGTGATATATGAACAAGGTGTGGAGAAGGCAGCTCTGGGGAAAGACCCCCCTGAATGAAGTGTGATGGATGCCACATGCTTTGGAGACACAGAGTAGACTGAGCGACCCCATGGTAAATAAAGCCAGCTCCACCAGGGCATTAAAATCTGTCCCTTTGCCCTGCTGGGGTATCCCTTTGTGTTGGGCAAACTGTCACCCACAGCGAGAACACTCGGTTAATTTATGAGACCAAAAGATGTGGTCATGGAGTGGCCATAGGAACTCCTAAGCTCATCAATTAACCACAACCAAAAACCAGCTCAAAAACGATGACTGTGGCCACAAACCACGGGGCCGCTGTGCCTGAGCGCAGCAAACCCACACCAGTGCCTCGGTGTCCTCCCAGCACTGCCCCAGAGCTCACACACCATCACAGACGCCTTCTTTTCATATTTCACTTTTTTTTTTTTAGCTCAGACCTGACCCATGCATTAGAAAAGCCCAGGGATGTCACTGAAAGGACACGCACAGATAAAAGGCAGTGCTGACACTGTAATATCTCTGAGTTATTCCTATACCACTCCGAGTTTAAAAGAAACATCTGTTAGCAAGGTATTTGGACTATGAATCCATCAAAATTTGTGAAATATTGCTATCGCCATTTCAAATGTATCACACTGTGTGTTATTCTTAACAAGGAAAAACAATTTTGGGAGTAGCTGCTGTGCAACTTTTTTAAGTTAAATAACATTTTCATTGAAAATACTCCAGTCTATAAACAAAGTTTACATGAGGGCCTGTATAGCACTGTTCCTAAAACAGAACTCTGGACTGGGAAAAGCAACCAGCTCCCTCTTTGTGGGATACGTTCCTCTCTTTGTCTGAAGACCTCACTCGGGTTTTGTTAGGATCAGAGAGTGGCCGTGCTGGAAATGTTTGTCCCTGAGGAATTCGGCCTCACGGCATCCAGTGCCTGCTCTCCTAAGCCATCCTGTTAAGCCGAGATCCCAAAAATTGCTTATGTAACGCTGGTTAACCATGCCCCTGTGCGAGGAGGTGGCCAGCTGGGGCCAGAGAGCCAGGGCAGAGCAGTGTGGTTTGGGCTCTCGTAGGAGGCAAGAGCGTATTTGAGTAGCTCCTTGGTTACTAAGAAGTGTTAGTCATGGGGAAAGCTGTAGTATTTATTCCGTAAAATGTAAATACATAACCCAAACCACAAAGGAATAACCATGGATGGAAATAGTGTAGCGTTTACTGAAGGAGCTGGGCTGCCTTTCTACAGAAGCTGTATTTCCTCAGCCCCATAGAGCGTAATTCACCTTGAACGGAGCTTCTGCTCCAGCCCGTGGAGTTACACATCGGCTGAACTCGGTCCAGGCACACTAAACAACCCAGTGTGTTATATATTCCAACCAAAAAAGTGATGCCAAAACGGAGCTAAAAATACAAATGTGGAAGGTTTGAAAAGCAAACACTGCTTAATTCAGCGGTAGATGCAACATTAAAAATCCAGCACATCAAAAACAGAGAACATTGTGTCTCCACTCAATGCAAGGCTCAGCTCCCCGATCACACCTCGCACGGGAGAGGGGGGAATGATGGTGGTCTTGCCTGTGACCCAGTCCCAGCTTGACTTTGGGATCTGCTGCCAGGTTTTTTTCTCTCTGTCCTCTGTGAAAAACCTTCTGGGAATCTCTGCACCTGGACAGCAAGACCATTGGTCTCCTCTGGAAGCAAAGCACTGGGATGTTGGGGACGTCACCCTGCAAAGACTGGCCAGACAAAGGGGTGATTCATCATGTGCAGGCCTTGGCTGTGACAGCAGATTTGTTGGTGGCAGCAAGAAGCCCAGAAGCTGGCAGGTGTCCTGGAGCCCCAGTGCCCAGCTCTGCTTGCAGGAGTCAGCAGCTGAGGGGCGATTATTTGCTCACTTTTGTTTCAACCCGATAATCATGGGTTTGCCCAGACGTGTTCCTGATAAAATCCCAGCCGCTCACATCTGACCCATTTCCAGGTTTTGTGTGCACAGGACCTACCAGCAAGCACTGCAGGTCGATGTTCAGCACCTCTAGAAATTAGGCCAGCTCTGTTTACAAGGGAAACTTCTCCTCTAATGGCAGCATTTCAGGAGATGCCTCTGGACTCAGACCTTCCCAAACCAGTTCTTGCATCCTATGTTATTTTTAGAGCAGCTGCACCTTTTTGGGCTCTAAAGTTTGCAAACAACCCGCTTTGGGAAAAACAAAAAAGAAAGAAAGAAAGAAAAACAAAAAAAAACCCAACTTGCCTCACCAGATTTGTGCTTGAGCAGAAACAAGCCTAAACCATAAATAAATAAATAAATAAATAAATAAATAAATAAATAAATAAAGTCATTCCTGTGTCAGAGACATTTAAACGACATGAATTACAGGAGGAGATGCCCATAAGTGTGCTAAGATCAATTCCCTCCTACCCTTTCCTTTCAACTGCCCAAGCTTGTCAATTAAAACAAAGGGAACTGAGCAAACAACTCCAAGGGATTATGTTTTCCAAACTAGCTCTTCACTAAAGAGCCGACCGGTAAAAACAAGTGCAGCTGCTTGAATGGCGAAAGGAACATTTTTTACAACCACTCTGAGATTTTCATGATTTCTCTGAGTGCTTCAGAGCTGGCCTGTTCTACCAGAATGTTCTACCTCCTCTTGAATAAATAAATTCATACTTCTCCTAAAACATAGAAACGGGCCCAGCTTGGACCTTATTTCTGCCTTACATTTAAATGTCTCTGCCGAGGTGTCAGGACCACGTCTAGAACCATTCCTGAGCTTAGAGGAGAATCAGGTTCAGCACTGCTGTTTTATTCCAAACGGGTTGGGTTTTTTTTTTATAAATCCCTACAAAAACACTGTGTGGGAACATTAAAATAATGCAGTTCTAAAAAGGCAGTCTTTGGTAATCAGACACATGGCAGTCGAAACAGTAGGATTGTCTGCTCTTTTCTATTTTTAAGTTTTTAAGGATGATTTTTATTGTTTTGAGAATGCTATTAAAAGGTTGGCTATCCCACGCAGGGTGAATCTTAAGCTGCTGTTACTTGACTCATTCACTTTGTCACTTTTCAGAGATGCCCAAGAGTGAGCAAGGCTAGAAATGTCACCCCTTGTTGTTCATACAGACACTGTCTGTCTTCTGCTGTGAGAGTGTGAGGTCTCTGCTGCTAAATATTGTTCATTTAGAGATGCTGGGCCTCGAAACTCAGAGGTCTGGGTCTTTCAGGCTGGACATCAGGAAGAATTCCTTTACAGAAAGGGTGGTTAGGCATTGGAATGATCTGCTTGGGAAGGTGGTGATTGGTCAAAGGTTGGACCCGGTGCTCTTGGAGGTTTTTTCCAACCTCAAAGTTCCTATGATTCCACGATTAGGGAAGTGCTTTAGCAACACGACTCATAAAATAAAGGGAGAGCCATTTTAATGGTCTGTTGTTAAAATTCCCCTGAGCTGTGTTAGAAACACATCTGTTGTAAAATCATCTCCACATCCATGGGTTTCCTCGAGGGATGTTACAAGAAGAACATGCACTGATCTCATCCAGCTTTTGGAAAGAATCGCTGCCTTTAGCCCACGTTTGCTTCTGCACTGGGTTCTTCCCCACTCCATCAAAGCCTCATCCCTGAGAAGCAAGGAGGACCTCCAGAAGATGAAGGACTCATTCCTCCTGCTCTGCAATTGTGGCTGGTACTAATGAAGCCCATCATTCTCCTAACGAGCACCATCCAGCCATGTGGCTACCGGAGACAAGCAGATTCCTTTTGGATCTGATGAATCATGAAGGCTTTTGGAGAATTGCACAGGGCTGGCAGCTCCCTGACCTTACAAACCACTCAGTGTGTCTCTAGCCCTGAGATGTGGCTTTGTCTGAGTTCTGCTGTGACTGATATTTCACTCTCCCTCACAGCCAAAATCTGCAATTCCACACAACCACGTAGCACCTCCAGGGTGCCGACATTTGTCTTTGTCCTTTAATTGCAGCTTGAGATCTGCTGCCAGCAGAAACTTTAATGATCTCAAACACTACTACAAGGTGTAAATAAGCAGAGCAGGACAATTGCTGTAGAAATAATTCACATGAGCTCTATTGGATTTTTAGCAATAGCAAAGGACTTTACTGGTAGGTGTTATAGCAAATGCTGGGAAATGTCAGCACATGGATGAATTTAGAGTTCATTAATGAAAACATCCTCACCTGAAAGCAGAGAGGAAGGATCCTGCCCAGGAGTCCTTCCTGGGAAACATGGCTATGCCCTGTGGCCTCCATCTCCAGCAATAACAAACTGGTGGGGCTCGTTTGTACTGGTTGCCTGGTGACAAGGTTCATACTCACAATTAATCATCATTCTTAGAAAGTGCTCACTGAATAAACTTACGCAGGGTGTGTGTGAGCAGAGCACGAGCCTCCCACAGACATGTGATGCTGAAAAGATGGTTTCTGAAGGAAAGGCTCCTGCTCATACTGTCATAGAATATCCTGAGTTGGAAGGGACTCACAAGGATCAGAGTCCAGCTCCTGGCCCTGCACAGACACCCCAACAATCCCACCCTGTCCCTGAGAGCAGTGTCCAAACACTCCTGGAGCTCTGGCAGCCTCGGGGCCGTGCCCATTCCCTGGGGAGCCTGGGCAGTGCCCAGCACCCTCGGGGGGAAGAACCTTTTTCTAATATCCACCCTAAACCTGACACAGGTGCAGTCCTTCCTGACAAACCTTTCAGCAGGACCTACTCCAGCCCAGCGTGGCAAGGCTCTCTGTTCTATTATTGATCAAGCAAGCTAACGAGTGAGGTGTTAGCTGGGTTTATTTTCAATTAGAGACATTCTTGCTTACTGTTACCTGCTCTGCTTTGTTGTGGGGCAATAAAAAACCACTTGTAAGCAGAATCAAAGCCCACCTTCTGCCCCAAACAGCCATGACCCAAAAGTACTTGAGCAGGGGTGCAGTTTGTGTCAACAGTAGTGAAACCTGATTTCATTTTTGGCTCTTTTCTACATAAGCAATTATCTGTTTTCCTCTTTCTTGCTTCCATCATGCACAGACACTGACTCAGCAGCCCAAAGGAGGCCTTCTGCAACCTGGGAAGTTCAAAGACAATAGATTTGGTGCAGACCTGTAAGTACTGGGATGCCTAAAGGAAGGTTGTCCTAGTGATGAAGGACTTGATTTGGACTTCAGAAGGTCTAGGTTCAGCTTTGTGCTTCTGTGACAGTGGCTGAATCATCAGGAATCTACTTTATCCAAGTGGTTAGGAGTATATTAAACAGTGAAGAGTAATTAAAAAACATGGGGAAAGGAGGCAATTAGAATTAAAAGCAGGTCAGAGCCTCCATTCTGGAAGAACAAGAGCATTTTGCACCATTCTCAGGAATAAATAAAAAATAAAAATTACTTCTGAACAGGTCCTCAAATTGCAACCCAACAAACAAAAAGCTTTTAAACCATTTCAGTGGGACTTCAACCCCTGAAAAATACAGGAGGAGTAACAGGACATGGAGGCTCTGTATGATCTCTCACTGACAGCATGTGGAACAAAAGTTGTACTGCCCTGTCCATCACTGGAGAGACACCTGGTGATTCATTGTCACCCATGGCAGAAGAAGAGGAAGGAGAAGGAGAAGGAGAAGGAGAAGGAGAAGGAGAAGGAGAAGGAGAAGGAGAAGGAGAAGGAGAAGGAGAAGGAGAAGGAGAAGGAGAAGGATGAGAAGAAAAAGAAGAATGAGGAGAAGAATAGGAGGAAGAAGGGAAGAAGAAGCAAAACTGAATATGCCTGGAAATGAGAGATTAAATACATTGTAGTCAGAGCTGGGTTTCCAGTGTTTTCCAGAAATACTCATCAGGGCTTTACATTACTGGCTGGCAGCCAAGTGGCCTGTGAACTGAAGGGAGGCCAATTTTTTGACCTGCAGGTTTCAATGCAAAGACAGTCTGTCCTCTCTGATACCTTATCCAAACGATGTGGGCAAACCAGCGTCGTACGTGCGTTCCGTGCGTGTCGGATCCCACAGGCAAACCAGCCTTTCTATTTCTATTTCCTAAAATACCAGTCACCAAATAGCTTACAGAGGAATAAAACTGAGGAACTGGCTCAAATTAGAAAAAAAAAAATTAAAAAAAAGGAGAAGAGGGGCTTTTACAAAAGGAATATCTAAAAGTCAGTTTGAAGAGAAAAAAAAGTGAAATGGCAAAAAAGGAGTGAGTCTGGAGACATCTCATATCTCTCTCTTGTATATCAAGGGGCCTTGGAAGTGAGGGGGTGCTCAGCTCCACAGAGGTCCACCTGGGCAGAGGGTTTACAGAGCCAGACCCCAGAGGATCAGCAGGAACACAGAACAGGAGAGAAAACTGATATGGGAAAGAAGTGAAAACCAAGAAGGCAAATTCAGTCTGGGCAAAGGGCCAAGGCAAGGCCAAGTGCAATTCTAGAAAACAGGACTGGAGCCAGAGGCACCAAGGTGTCATGACAGGCCCACGCTGGTCTGCAATGACAACCCAGAATGATGCACCTGCCAGGAGCACAGCATCACCCAGACAGCATGAGAAATAGGCTTAAAACCAGATTTTGAACAAAAGTCTCAGGATGGAGGGCCTGAATGGGCAGTTTCTACTTGTGCAGGATCTGGAATTAGTGTAAGGCTGGTATCTCCCAGCAGCAGCCCCCTGGGCACAATGGAGTTACACTTTGAGTCAGGGAAAGCAGAACTAAGAAGAGTTTCCCTGAGGACCTGTTTGTTCCCCTGGTTTCACCCTGCATTCCTGCTTGTTCCACCTCCGTCCTGCTGACTCTGCTGCCTTTTCCCACCCTCTGTACACATACCTGATAGAGCAGCAAGCCTCAGAACCAGGTATTGTATGCAGCACCACACCCCAGTTCGAAGAAATATTGCAAAAAGCAAATGCGCAACGTCATTTACAAAACTGGCATCAGCTCAAAAATGTTCCTCACAAAGACCCAACACTGAGGTTACTCCATGGCTGCCAAAAAGTCACCTGTCCTGTCTCCAGAGGCCTCAGCAAGTCACTTCATCTCCCATCACTCTTTCCCTACATGGCACTTAGGTGCAAAGTGGTGCAGGAATCCCGGTGCCTGTCCCCTCCAGCCCAGGATGAGGAGAAGCTGAGTGGTGTTGAGACTTCAGGGATTGCAGGATAAAAATGAAGTGGATTAAGACAGATATTTGAAGAGCAGAGGATAAAATGAGAAGGTCAAAGAGGACTTAGAGGCCATGAGTATTAACTTGAGTCAGGGATAGTGGAGACAAACCCCAGATCCAAAATGGCAATGTGAGATTGAAGGAATCTCTCTCAGGGTGGTGCTACGAGGAGAGCTTGGACTTGCAAAGCTTTTGTGTGATTTGTTTCCCTCTCTTGGGGCCACTGGCTGCCCCCAGAACAGCCACCATTCCTTTTTCACAGGTTCCCCAACTGTTAAGCCACCAGGAGCCCAGGATGAGACCACCACAGGAGGTGCCTTGTTATGGATGGCACAGCTGGGTCACTTCCATCGTGTTTTCTACTGGAGGAGAGGGACTGGAAGCAGATTCCTGAATGTATCTATGGGGTTGAGAATAGCTGTGACCTGGGGGCTGAGCAACAGTCACCAGAACTTTGGAGACCCAAACACTGTGCCTATGCTTGCAGGGGGTGCACAGCTCCAAAGTCTCGGAGTATCTCCCAATCCACCCTCAACCCTTTCCAGAACAGAGAGAATTTACCTCACCTAGCATCATCCCTTCCCTGTCCACACAGGATCACCCTTGCCCTTTTACCCAAGGGTCCCTCTTACACAGGATCACCTTTTACCCAAACCAGCAAAACTCAAAGCCCAGTCTGGGGAAAAAAAAAATCCTCAAACCCAAAATGAAACCCCAAAACACAGCAGTGTACAAAAGGCATTTTTAAAACAAAAACTAACTAAAGGCTGGGCTCTGTTCTGTTGCTTGAGGCACATAAATGCTCTGTTCATACATTTCAAACTCTTCCCAGCAACAGGGCTCCCAAAGCACTTTGTGTCTGTGGGGTGAGCAGCTCCATGTCTCCCATGGCAGAGGGCACACACAGTGATCTGGCTCGTGTTACTGAGCAGGATCAGATGATAGATGAAGATCCATGATGCTGAGCAGCAGCTCGCAGGTCAAAGTCTTTCCCTTCTGTCTGAAAATCCTCCTGCACCTTTCTTTTCCAAAGTAAGTAGAGGCCCTTCATTCTCCAAAGGCTTTTGTTGCTACCAAGCTTTAGGTACTTACATATCCCTGGTAGAGCAAGATTTCAGCACAAGAGAATTGGCACAGTATGTTCCAGCTCACTTTTTTTTTTATTATAATAAAATCTTTTGTAAAACGTTTCATTCTACTGCCCCGTGAGAGGTGAATTGTAAATCCAGCCAAAAAAAACCTGCCCCACATCCTTGGATCTTAGGAAATGTAGATTTGTCACTTTTCAGTCTCTTTATATGTTGTTAGATTTTCTCCCTGTAATTTTATGCTGCTAAGGCACCTAATGACCTAAGTGGTCCCAGGAGAGAGGAACTGGCTTCCTCTAAGAAAAAAAAAAATTAAAAGGGGATGTTTATTTGCAATTTGCCTTACCTGACTTGTTTAAAGTGCTATCAGAATGCAAGCACCTACTTTCTTCCCTTCATTTTCACTCGATATCCAAGGTTTGCTTGAATTGAGAATGTCTAAAGCCTCAGGCATGATCCTGGGTGTTCTCAAGACTTAAATGCCACTGCTTAAAGAGTTAAAGATCTAGATGGCTGCACTAAGAGGATGATAAACTAATCACTCACTCACTGCTGGTGAGCCTGGTGTCATTTACTGAAACATGGAATGCATTTAACAATGTAAGAGAAACTCCATGCAGTGCAAAAGCCAAAGATTATTGTTAGATTGTCAGGGTTTACTTTGGAGAAAGTCCTCAGTCTAATTACCTACGTTTAAGCAACAGAAGTATTTTTGCCCTCGTTGAAGAAGTTCACGTTTTCCTTTCAAGCCAATGGGTGGTTTGGGGTTTTTTTAATGCTACTAAGGATTGCAGATTCTGTTCAGGGGGCTACAAAAATTTCGGACAGGGACTAAGTAGAAGAAATAGTTCTTCCGGGAAGCAAGTAAAAAATGTTTCCTATCATCATAATCATGAGAAAAGTAGAAATAAAAATTAGACTGCTACTACTGAATATTTATCTATTGATTTGTGTCTTCTAGTTCTGTGAAATGGCTGGAAAGAAAAGGACAGCTCTTGGCACTCAACAGAAATGCATATTTAAAAGCCACACTCTTTTTTAGTGCTATTGGGAAAAAATGCTTTAAATCCTTTTCACTGCAATCTCTGAACCTTGAAGGAAAAGAAAGAGCAGGTCCAACATTTTGGTTTTGCATTTTTTGCACCAGAATTCGGTGAATATTGGCAGTTTTTCTTAAAATGAGATCTCGGTTAAAGATCAAGATACCAAACCTGAATAAAACATCAAAGGGATTTTTTGAGGCTCACCCAGTGGGCATCCAAACTGCAAATTATCACTTTATTCTCTTTTACTCTATTAAACTTCCACTCCCTTGTGCGAGCAGTTGGTACAGGACCCTTTCCCAGCACACCAAATCCCAGAGTTACTCCCAGTGGATGCCACCAGAAGTTTTCTGTTGATGGGAAAGCAAGGCCTGGAGTGACAGAGCCAAATGAAGGTGTGACCATAACTCATCGTTTTGGGTCAGTGTCACTTTGACCCAGCAAACCCAGGCAAAAACAGGCAGTGCAGTGACATCAGCACATCCTGGCAGCCAAACCACCCTCCTGAGACTCTGGCTGGGTGCTCTGATGTGGCCATTGCACATCCCTGCACACCCGTGTCAGGCTGACCTGGTAAACACAGGTAATAAAAGCAGAGGAAGCAACACCAGCTCAGCAAGGGTTAACTGCTTACCCGTTCTGCGGAGACTCGAGGTGGGCACTCTGCTCCCCAGCTCGGGCAAAGCCTGTCCCATGGCTCTGCTGTGCTGTGACCCAAATGACTTCTGAGGAGAAGGAGGAGGAGGCAGAAACACCTCCTAATGACACCTGCCTTCATGACAAGCCTGGCAAGACAGCACGTGATTGTTTTCCCTGCTGGGTGATGGCTGGTGGCTCAGGCAGTTCTGCTGACCTTGGTTAGGGCAGTCTCTGAAGAAGTAAGCAAAGCTCCAGCCTGAACCAAAGGATCAAAATTCAGCTCTATGGGTGGAAATCCAACTGATCAAACAGAGATGTCTTCAGCATCATCCTGAAATGAACATCAAAAATAGATCAGATTGTTCTCAAGCAGTGGCTATTTCCCTGCACGCCTAAAAGGAGAATCCAAATGAGTAAGTCAGGTGTTGCTGTGCACACTGTAAAGATCTAAAGGCAGCAAAGAGAAATGCTATTCAAAGGAACCTGCTCTTCCTGTTGTGTAAACCTCTCCCTCTACAAAGAGGCAACATTTTCCCTAGGAACTGTGTGACAACACTTGCTTCACTGCACTGCGTGAAAGAGAGAGCAAACACTTTGAGATCAGTGGGACCAAGATATGTTTTTTTTACAAGGGCATGGAGTGACAGGAAAAGGGGGAATGGCTTTAAACTGACAGAAGGCAGGGTCAGATTAGAGATTAGTAAGAAATTCTTCCCTGTGAGGGTGGGGAGGCCCTGGCACAGGGTGCCCAGAGAAGCTGTGGCTGCCCCTGGATCCCTGGAAGTGTCCAAGGCCAGGATAGACAGGGCTTGGAGCAACCTGGGATAGTGGAAGGTGTCCCTACCTATGGCAGGAGCTAGAAAAAGATGGTCTTTAATGTCCCTTCCAATCCAAACCCTTCTAGGATTCTGTAATAAGAACTGGGGAACTTTTGAAATACACTCACAGCTCTACAGACCGCAATTGCTACTGCAGAGCAAACTGTTTCTATTTCATCTGTATGTGCATGATTTTAGGACTTGAAAAAACTGCTGCCCTTGTACTTCTCAGCAGCTAATAAAAACCCTTGTTAGCAACATCTGGATACAAGATAAGGGAACCTTACAAGGAAACATGAGGCATTCAACAGGTTTCTGCAGTGGGTCCTTCGTTGATCCTCTGAGGACTCTGCTCCAAAGTCCGCTGAGGTGTTGGGGTGTTTTTCCATTGACTTCACTGGGCTCCAAACCAAGACCTAAAGCCTCCCTGCTGTGTTTTGGACATTTATTTGTGTTTGATCTGTAATAAGATCTTTCATTTCTCTTATTCCTGTAAAAACAAATAAAGCCAGAGCACAAGAAAGCAACTAAACACATGCTTAGCTTTAAGCATATCCCTAAACCCACTCACTTAAAGTCCTTAATTCTAGGGACTCCTGGGAAAGAAAAGCGCATGCTTAAAGTTAAACACGTGCTTGGGGTCTTTGCTAATTAGTGATGGCCTTGTGTCTTACAGGGCCCTAAACACTTCTTAGAGCATCTGGGGTTTTAGGGCCCATATGGGAGAAATTACATGGGGTCCATCTCAAAAGTGCAACTTTTAATATTGTATTTGATGCTGGAAGCCTTTCTTTAGTGGCTTTAAGACTGATTCTGTTACAACACCATTTACAACTAGTTGAGGGAGGAGTTTCTTAGGTATTTGTAAAGATAACAATATCTAAAAGCTGAACCTTTCCTTGGCTAATGCCAGCCCATCAGGATGACCAGTCTAACCAGTCTAAAACTCCTTTTTGGAATGGATGTGCTTACTGGCATCTCAAGAGCAAAACTGTCTCACTTCAGCCATAGTTTTGTCCCTGACATCCTTCACTTTGCTTAGAGGATGAGTCTGGCTCTGGAAGATAAGTGACCCTTTACTTTTGGGTCAGGCAGCAAATGGAAGAACATTCCCAGTAAACTGCACAGAGCAAAAAGCACCTTTTCTCACTGCACCACGTTTATTTTGGACCTCTGCTAAAGTGTTAGAACTCTTAGCTTTTTTGATCAGACAAGGCCTGAAATGTAACATGTCTGACAGGTCAAATCAGTGTTCTTCCCAGGAAGAGAACATCTGGGAATTTTCTTCACAAAAAACCTGCTAGCTAACAGGAAACCTCTCACCTTGTCAGCATCTCCTCCACAAGGACTGAAACTTGTCTTTCTGTGGCTCTCGCACTTTGTCTCTTAAATGTTCCTGAACTCTTTTTCAAGGTGCGTCAATGCACTCAGCTTCAGATGCTCTTGGACTTTCAGCTCTCTATAAAATTTTATGCTGTCCCCTGTTTATAGATTCATTATTCTGGAGGCTGAACAATGAGGCCATGTCCATTAGTGAGGAATCTGGATCAGATGTGAGCACACAACATTTCTCTCAACTGCCAAAGCACACAGCCTGGTGCTCCCGCTGGCTTTCCTATTTATACAGCCTGTGGGAAGACAGGTGATATCTGAACCCAGCATAAAGCCCTCAGAAGAATATTTTTTTGAAAGGAAAGTGATTGTTTGAATGCTTTACATCATGTGGCTGCAGTGTCTTTGATCTGAAAGTAGATTTACCACAGCTTCACACTTACCTCTGAGGAACAGGGAAGTTGTGAGTCAATGCATCAACCATCAGAACCACCAAAAAACAAAAAGCTGCTCCAGGCTGTGCTTGCCTAGAAGCACCAGTAGCACAGTCCTCCCCAGTATCAGGTCTAGTTAAACACCTAAAATAACCTCATCTTAGCCCTTGATGTTTTAAGGATGGAAAGGAGGATAAACACAGGGAACTTCTCTTGGATCCTTCTGCAGCCCCAGTTTTTAAGTTGGTGATCTGCTTAACTCCCTGATTCTTCAGTGCCAAAGGCCCAGCTTATAGTGACTGTACAGAATAGATCAAACTTTTGTAAGAGGCATCAGATCCACTTTCTCTCAACCTCAAAACAATAGATGCAAAGCAAAAGGGCTCAGGATGTCCATCTAATGATAATACCTTGGATGGTTTTTACAGCTGAAACAGTTGCACTGCTATTTCCAAAGTTCTCTGAGCAGCCCATGTAATAAAGGAGAATTTACAACCAAAAACTCACCAGCATCTTCTGTGCTGAGTCTCTGATTGCATTAAATGTCCTGGAGTTATGATCCACTTTTAAACTACTTTTTGGGGATGACCTACATCACTTGTTGGAGAACAGGAGTTGATATCACTGCAGGCAAGTTGATTTTAGAAAGTCTGCATGAAGGACATACCATACAATTCAAAATTACTCTCTGGTACCCTACTCAATGCTTTCTCAGAGACCACTTTCCCTACAGCCTGTGGAAATGAAATACTGTACTCCTTTTGATAGCAAATAGGTAAAAGAGTTTCCCAAGAAAGCTGGGGAAAGAAAATTGTGTTCAATACACTTCCTAAACCCAAAGAAGAATGGAAGGCTGTACTCTCAGTAGACCTCAGAAAATTCACTTCTTTCACCACCAGATTCCTGTTCCCAATACTAACTCTAACCTCTCTGTTTCCCTTCCTTTCCACACAAGATTGATTCACAGAACTTGATTTAAAGGATGTTTATTTCCATAACAAAAATGATCAGGGGTCTAGAAAACATGACCTATGAGGAAAGATTGAAAGAATTGGGTTTGTTTAGTCTAGAGAAGAAAAGACTGAGGGGGAGACATGATAACAGCCTTCAACTATGTAAAAGGTTGTTGCAGATAGGAAGGTAATAAATTGTTCTCCATGTCCACTGGGTATAAGACAAGAAATAATGGGTTTAAATTGCAGCAAGGACGATACAGGTCAAACATTAGACACATTTCCTAAGAGGAAGGACAGGTGAGAACTGGAGTAAATTAGTCAAGGAGCTACAGACTCTCCTGTCACCAGGAATGGCTCAGACCTGGCAAATCTTGCCTTGGGGTAGAGGGATAGATCATCTCTCAAGGTCCTCTCTGCCCCTTTTTCTACTGGTCTATATTTATACCAGTGAAAATGATCCAAAGTATATTTGTTCCAAAGAAAGGAAAGAAAATCTTTCTTGAGCCCTCCCTGAGATTTTTACTGCTGGTTTTATCTGTAGTTGCAATGCATTTGAAGGCATCCACATTCATTTTTATTTAGACAGTTAATGAAAGGACGATTTTTACAGCCCTATGCCCCTGCACATGTTTTCTGTTATGGTTCATGCTATAAAATGACATATTTGCACTCTGTTCAAAACCTTTCCTCTGGGTAAGACAACAACCCCACAACCATCAACCCCACAGCACAGGTTGGCTTTGGATATTGAATCTCAGCTCTGCTCATACCAGTTGTGTCAACGCCTCCAGTTCACCTCCAGTGCTAAGGACAATGGAGTAAAAAACCTCTCTGGCCAGTGAAGAAAAGGTGATATGGACAGCAAGGAAACATCCTTTGGCACTTTATGGAAGCAAAATGGTTCTGGATCCACTTATGACTTTTTGTGTTTCATCTGCAAAGCAAAATGAGCCAACGTGAGGCACAATATCTTCTGCCATTTATACCTTAATAAAGTTTTTATGATGCAGTTTCTTCATTATTTTAATTTATTTTCAAATGGCAATAAATTATCTTACCTGTGGAGGTCTGCGTTGCCATCGTACTTGAGGACAACCATTATAACTCAATCTGATTAAAATGTTTCAAATACCTATCCCAGGCACCAGAAAACACAGTTTTAGATGGTCAAGCCTAAAGGTTTATTGTGTCAAGACCAGCTGCAATTTACCTTCCATAAAACGAAAAAAAAACAGAATCAGAAAAAAGCAAGAATATTTGTATGAACCTTTTTTAAAATGTTCTGATTGTTCATCTGAAATGAATTTTTGACACTGTTGGCATAACTGCATTTCTCAAGTGGTTTATGCATACACACATCCCCATGTATATGTAACCTACCAAAAATAAATGGAACATCTTATTTCAGGCCAAATAAACATTTTGTATGGTACCAAGAGATTATTTTTTTCTGAGAGAACTTCTTTTATTCCTAAGTTCATGTTATTAAACATGTGCAGACAACAATAGCACTCAACATTTCATAAAAGGTGCTCTTCCTTCAGGTTTCCACCTCAGCTTCCTATAGAAAAGCTGCAAATCCTACAGGTCCTGCTCGACTGGGCTGGTCTGATAACAGGGTTTGTCTCCATCTGCTGGTGTTTCAGCTTTTAGAGTTTCAAATGCCTGAAAAATAGTGATATTTTTGAAAAGATTTGAGAAATTCAGGAAATAGTCCTCAGTAAGTTCTCTAATTCCTAATTATTCCTACTGAGACCAAGTATTGTCTGTAGGGCTGGATGCCATTAAGTAAAATCATGTTGATACGTCAGTGCTGATTAGGAACTGATTTTCTCTACTCACGCTAATTTAAGATTCATTTTCTTCTGATATTGGGCACCCTTCTGTTTGAATCAACCCCCCAGGGAGGGTGACAGATTTACACTCACGGTAAAACCCTACGTAGTCACCAGCCATGTCACCAACCATGAAACGCAAGTGTCCACCTGTGAGACTTGATCCTTTGACTTTGGACTGACAAAATCATCAGGAATAATCCCATTAGACAGGGTTGCTTCCCTCCATTGATGCCAAAACGTGACAAGTGGCCCATCCCTGGAAGTGTTCCAGGCCAGGTTGGATGGGGCTTGGAGCAATCTGGGATAGTGGAAGGTGTCTCTGCCCATGGCAGGGGGTGGAATGAGATGGCCTCTAAGATCCCTTCCAACCCAAACCATTCTGGGATTCCAAGTGCAGGAACAGACACCTCTTGTGTCATCTAAAGCCATGAAAGGCAAATCTCATCCTATACTCCAGATATTAACTGCACCCCAAGGGCTTGTTCCCTCAGATTAACATGAAATTCTTGTCTTCCAGCTGGACTTAGCTGGTGAAGAACCTATCCCAGGTCTCTCCCAGCAAGGCACAAACATTTACAGTGATCTGGCAGCACATCTAGAAGTCAGGGAGCTGATACACAATACCTTGTGCACATCACATGGCAGGATTCATCTTACCTAACTCTATCCACCTGAGAGGCAGCTTCAGGTCTGAGCCAGTCATTTTAGCTCCCTGAACACCCAGCAGAGAGATGCATTTCCAGAGGGCAACTTATTCCATGACTTCAAGACACCTGTCTTTGGCAAGATAAACCCAACCCTAAGAAAACATTGTCACCTACATTTTTTTTGCTTCAAAATAAAAGATCACTCTCAGCCTTCCCACCTGGCAAACAGCAGATCAGATCTGGACTCAACATTCACCTAATGGGCAAGTGAGGCTCTGGAGAAGGCAATGGAAATGCCCTGAATTATTTCAGCTGAAAACTACAGTCATCTGCCTCTAGTGTCAGAACAACTAACCTGGCTCGATCTGACAAAATTTAAATATCTTTGTCAAGGACAGTACTCACCAGGATATGTCCTTCCTGGGAATAGGAAATAGGGTTTTCTGTAGAGTATTCTCAATTAAAATAAGTTTCCTTGTAACTTGTTTCACCAGCGATTCTAAAGATGATGATTATTGAAGTCCTCTGTCAGATTCTACATAGGCTGCATTTACTTTTACATTTAAATGCCCACATGCACATAAATGCAGCCATCAGAGCACCATTACATCAAGAAAATACGATTACATCAAGATTTATTTAACTGAATCCTCCCTAATTAGGTCATAAGGCATGATTAAGCAGTTGTTAACTGTGTCGTAAGGAAGTCTACAAAGGGAATGAAATATTTAAAACAGTAATAACATACCTATCCTGCTTTGCTATTTATGCACAGTTAAACACATAAAAACAAAGGAGCAACTCTTAATTACAAGGACAATTTATTTTGCTGACCTTCTTTTTGGGACACAAGCCAAACCCACTGGGGGTTGGTTTGGTGGTTGCTCCGGTTGACTTTGCAGGGAAAATGTCCTGGCCCGTTGTTGGAGAGGTTGCAGTTTCTGCCTGGAGAGAGCAGAGCCTTTCACAGGGCTAATTTACAGCCTTCCCCAGTGGTCAAGGGCAGCCATGAAGTACACAAATTACAGTTAAAAATAGAGATGGCTTTATGGAATCTCATTCCGGTGGCTTCCAAAGGTGCAGGGCCAGGAACACAGACATCTCATTCCACGCTGCCTCTAAGTCCATTTTCATCTTTTTTTTCTTTTTTTTTTTTTTAACTTTTCCCCTTGGATCCTGAGCTCCACTTCAGTTTTGAACTTCCATAGGAAGGCAGGAGGTTAAACCAAACTGCTAACTGTGTCTCTTCAAAACTGACATTTAATACAGGGTATAAATCACTGTGGGAGCCTGTTATTCCTTCAGGAATGCAATTACATAGGGTCAAATAAAACATGAAAGAACCCAACAAGTTTTAAAATGTAGTATGTTCTCAAAAGCAGGCAAGAAGGAATGCAAAGCAGTCCAAATATGCTAACATCCACATGTTGTCCTGTATGAGGGGGATTAGAAGGGAAGGTTTCTGCTCTTTAATGATTATGTTGTTAAGGGTAGGTTTGTTGCAGGTTCTTGCTGAATACCAGCCCACTCAGGGAGCTTTGGGCAGATCACTGTATTTATTTAAAGCAGGTGTCTTTTATGTATCTCATTATTTTAATTGCCATCGTAGTTGTGTTTAAGATACCATTTAGCACAAAATAGGATGTGCAAAGTGGATATTCCCCTTTTCCTTTGAGACTCAGAGCTGCACCCCCACTCTTCTGGTGATGGAGAGAGATCAGAAACACATCAGGAGAGAGAGAAACATAGCACTGCAAAATCATCTCTCTGATAAAGAAATCCTCCTGATTTAGGCCACCTCCATCTCGGTCTCATTGGTTTGCTTTAAAAAAAACAGGCAAAAACATAAATAAAACCTCATGAAACCTGTTAAAATCTGAACCAAGGATGATTAAGCAGGTTCAGCACCTCCTATAACATCACTCCCTGTCACCATTCACATTTCACTCACATTTCTGTGAGAAGAACCCTTCTGCTTTCATATTTCAGCAATGTATTTAAATAGCCTGGAAGGAAAAGTCCAGAGGTTCTAGCAAATTTTTGAGGTCAAATTTGCCACCCTCAATTTCACTACTCTGTATTTCATACTGTGAATAGTTACACTAAGCAAACTTTGAAGTTTCTTAATTGAAAATCTGGGGTTTCTCGAAGGCAGCTTTTATCTGAAAGTAATTTTTTTTTCAGCTAAATGGAATTTTTTAATTCAAAACGAAAGGCTTTTTTAAAAAAATCCAGTTTTTAAGCATCTAAGTGTAAGAATTGCTAGAAATGTTTCTTTTTTTAAAGAACTGACTTCTCCCCAAGAGTGAGTGATGTTTAAAAACTACATGTATGAGAGAGTACTTTGCTTCTTAAAAGCCTTATATTTTTTAAATTGCTTCAACCTTGCTTTTAAAAGTTTTGCTTTTCACATTTAAATCAAACCTTTCACTTTTTAACCCTCTGCCTAAGAAAGTAACACAAGTAATACTCTACATTTTAAATGTTTTCCAGGGAAAAAACAGTTAAAAGAAATACGTGAAATAACTCATTTTTCTCTTTTCAAGCGAAGCAGGGAAAACCTTAATAAATTGGGAAAAAGTAAGTGTTTCCTCCAGATCTTTTAAAAATTACATTTTTACAGCATATTTCCTAATGGGAAAATTACAAGTGGGGATTTTTTCCTACAAAATCCCCACAGCTCCCACTCTCAGACTCCCTGATTTCACCTCCACTAAGGCTGCCAGAATAAAACTTTGGATTTCTCTCCCCTGTTTTATAGCAACCCACTGCATTACAGCTCCATGGGTCACTGGTCCTGCCAACACTTATATATATTCTCAGAACAAAGCCTGGGAATAAGTTTTTGCAGAACAAACCCTTTGTTAAAGGTAGAGGTAACACTACTGTCCATTATAAAGGTAATTAAATACTTCCTATTGCAAGAATATTGTTTTATTTGTTTAAAATGTTGCCCCACTCCAGCCACATGGGTGAAATACCTCCTTTTAATCATGGGCCTCAGGGTTGGTTTGTGTGTGGGGAGGATTTTTTAATATATTTTTAATATCAAGCAGAATGACTCACCTGTTTCAGAGGGGAACAAACACTGCTCCAGGGGTTTCTCAAACAATCCTTGAGTCCTGTGCTTTGAAATGTTCTGGTGTCCTAATTCTTTGTAGGAAGGGCTTAAAAATCCCTAGCAAGGGAATCTCTGGATAAAGAACAGATTTTTCACTTGTCATGTGAAACTGTCCCCAAATGCAACCAAATTCCGAGTGTTCGTAAAATGTTGTTTGCACTTAGGCGCAAACTGAATGGAGAAAGAAACTTGAATTTCACTTCCAATCTGAAGCTGTCTTCCATGCTTAGAGAATTCCCTTTTTTTTAGTATTGTTTGGAAAAGAAATTACAGTGAGGCAAATCGCATCCTTGCAGGAAGCACCCCCAAAATCTGAGGACACACAGGTTTTGTTGGCAGAGGTGCAGGGTCTGTGTGGTGCCAGTATCCTGAAGCATCTCTAAGACTCCAATCCTGGTGCTTGTGACATGCTCTGAGCCTGACACTGCCACGTGAAATTAGCTTGGAAAATGCTACTAACCTGGCAAAAGGTTTTTCGGCCTTTCTGGAAAGTCCTCCCTCCTTCAGCTGGGAAAGTTACCTCCTTCAGATCCAGCTCCTTGAGTTTTCCTCTACTGGGAAGAACTAAACCGACAAAAGGGAAAATCCATGTTAGATACTGGGAAGAAAATCTTCCCTGTGAGAGTGGGGAGGCCCTGGCACAGGGTGCCCAGAGAAGCTGTGGCTGCCCCTGGATCCCTGGAAGTGTCCAAGGCCAGGTTGGATGGGGCTTGGAGCAACCTGGGATAGTGGAAGGTGTCCCTGCCATGGCAGGGGGTGGGACTGGATGGGGTTTAGGATCCCTTCCAACCCAAACCATTCTGGAATTCTATGCCTATTTTATGTATACCTGAGTCTGTTCCAGGAAAAACTCCCCACACAAGCTCAGTGACAGCAGATGTGCTGCACAGATGCTCCTGACTGCAGAAATCTAAGGCGTATAAGGTCCAGATAGAAGTTGAATCGAGAGTGAGTAAAAAAGTAACATTTCATCTTTTCATCTGCATTTGGTTCAGAGAGGTCACAGAATCCTTAAGGTTGGAAAAGTCCTCTAAGATCATTGAGTACAACAGTTCCCCAGCACCGCCAAGGCCACCACTACCCCATGTCCCCAAGTGCCACATCCACATGGCTTTTAAATCTCTCCAGGGATGGGGACTCTACCACTGCCCTGGGCAGCTGTACCAGGGCTGGACAGCCCTTTCCATGAGGAAATTTTTCCCAATATCCAATCTAAACTCCCCCCTTGTGCAACTTGAGGCCATTTCCTCCTGTCCTGTCCCTTGTTCCCTGGCAAAGAGCCCAACACCCAGAGCACAGAATTTGCAGAGGTCCCTCAAAGAGAAATATTCATTTCACCAACCCAAGGAAAACTGAAATAGTGAATGTGCTTGAGCATGGAGGGAGCAATGTCAGCCCAGCTCTGAATGCTGAAAGAAGTAGCATGTGGAACTGCAAATCTGCTGATAAGATTTATTTACCTTAGAGAAAAGCAAAATGTAGTGCCTTTATTTAATGACAAAAAAACAACTTGTGCACTAATAGGCACATAACAGCGTTATCAATATTATACAAAGGTTCTGAAGAAACACTGGGTAAAGTATAAACAGCTGTGGCAAAGTGTGACACAGGGGACAAACTTCAGTCTGGATAGAAGTGTCAGGCACTTGTACCAGGCTGCTCTATCCAAATATTAGGTAAACCCTTGATATGTTACCACACAACATCTCTGGTGAAACTGGAGAACAGAGGGATGAGACAAGGGTTGTAAGGAGTAAAATAAATTGTCTAAAATGAAGATGAGAGCACATTGTACTGATGGAACACGTGAGCTGAAGGGAGGTTACTGGAGGAATTCTCAATATCAGCTGTGGGATGGTTGCAGTTAACACTGCCTCTACCATGCTGCTGCTAAATGTGGAATCATTTCTATCCAAATTGCCTGAGGCACAGAGTTAAAAGACATCATCAGTACCAGGAAGATCAGAATATCATACCTGAGGAAATGACCTACAAACCACAAGATGACTCAGGGACTAATACAAACATCTTACTACAGTCATTGATGCTGCGTAGGGCACCCGTGACTCTTTCTGATGAATTCTCTGCTCAATTGTGTTCGAAACAGATTAGTTCAAAGTGGGATAAGTGTGGAAAACAGGTGCAAAGGCTGGTCAAGATCCAGGAGACATCATGACAATAGAGCTATGGAGTAAATGGAGGGTCAACACTGGCAAGTGTGGCCAGGAATAAGGAGGGGAAGATTTCTAAGGGTCATGTCAGTGCGGTTCACAAACAGGACCCCAAGAGGAGTCCCAAAAGTCTGAAGCTGCAGCCTCATTAGCTTAAAAACATATATAACATGAGGCTTCTTGCTCTCACTTACGGGAAGCTCAGCTCTCAAAAGAGAGAGAGACCTAATCTCAAAAACCTGATAAAAACAACACTAAATATGGATTACTTAGCAGGAGGAGGAAAGTGCTGAAAGACGGGACAGACTTAGCAAGCACTTAGAGCTGAGTAGTGTGTTCTCTGCTGATAAAGTTGTGGCTCAAGCTCTATTCCCCATTTCCTAAACACCTTGAGTGAGCACACATTTCAGAGGAACCATCAGATGCAAAAGGCACTGCATGTTAGACAGGATTTCCATCCCCTAGAAAGAAGCCAGCGCTGAACGAGAACCGCCTGGATTATTAGGTATTGTTATCTTAAGATTTAAAACAATGTTCTGATTTGGAAAATCCAGGTCAGATTGAGGGTTGCAGGGTAAATCATAAACCAGGTGTGTGAGCAGTTACTGTGCCTGCCATAAACACAACGGCTGAGCCGTAGGGGCAGACCCTGAGGATCATATTCGGTTGGTGCTTGATCTCTCTTATCCCACTGGTGAAACTGGATTTTTACTGAGTATTGTGCTGGAGATCCTCGTTCCACTCCACACAGGCGCGCGCACACACACACACACACACACACACACACATTCAGGCAGGCAGTCTCATAAACTTTAACTACATACAGAAATTCCCATATTGCCTCTTGGATATGCTCCAGCTCATGAAAGGGTGCTGGTGGATGATCAGTACCTGCCTGGTACAAAGCCTTCTCTTTTCTCCCCAGGTTGAGGGCTGTCATGAGCTGCCCTAATGCCTTTGCAATAAAACTCATCAAATTCTCCCAGTATAAAGTAACGAGCTACAGCCCTTCTACCAACCTACATCTGCTGTTTACAGCAGGCCAAGAAAACAACCGGCGATGTCAACTCTTCATTCTGTTCCTCAGATCATCAGCTCTCTGAAAATAACAGAATCTGAAAGGCATATGGACCTTCTCATAAAAACAACAAACATACAAACAAAACCTCAGATGAGTTTCCCAAGTCAGCAGGATCTGTCTGCTAATTATTACAGTACAGAGGGACCGGCCATCCTGTAGCCAGAAATTACCCAAGAAGAGGCCTGAGTTCTTCCCCCAAGCTGGGCTGTTTGGACACAATGAACTCCCTCATTTCTGGGGGTAATGTGTGGGATTTGGTTGCCCAAAGCAACACAGCCACAAGACCTAAAAGGCTACATTTAGGTTAGATATTGGGCAAAATATGTGGTGAGGCCCTGGCACAGGTTGCCCAGAGCAGCTGTGGCTGCCCCTGGATCCCTGGAAGTGTCCAAGGCCAGGTTGGATGGGGCTTGGAGCAGCCTGGGACAGTGGAAGGTGTCCCTGCCCATGGCAGGGGGTTGGAAATGGATGAGCTTTAAGGTCTCTTCCAACCCAAACCATTCTAGGATTCTGTGGGAGCAGGGCACTTGTGATGGATGTTGGGGGCTGCCTTTACCCTCACCTTCATGCTTGTGCCTCTCACATGTAGACAATGTGGTCTCTGCAGAGACAGGGAACTCCTCTCTGGCTCAGGAGTCTTTGAGGAGATACTTTGACCCATGCAGAGAGAAATACAAATAAATGCATGGTATTGGGTCTGGAGAAAGCAGGCTGGAAAAAAGGAGAGAGAAATATCTGTAGCCACAGATGATTTTGACCCTGGAGCGCTCTCTCCTGCACCAATCCCCTCTGCTTACCTCAGAGCCTCCAAGGAAATGTGTCCATGGGGCATGAGAGAACAGAGATGGGAAGAACACAGCATCCTACACAAACACAACCTTCCCTGCAGATCCACCAGGCCTGCTCTCTCCTCATCCCAAAGGGCAGAGAGGAACGATGTGAAGCAACAGGGCAATTACCTTCAGCAGATGGGCCCCCCGTGCAGCCCCCACTGCGTCTGTGCTCAGAGCTGCTGCCAGCCCCCTCTTCCAGGGAGAGGATAGAGCTCACCTTCCCCTCCAGAAAAAAAAAAAAGTAGCATCTGTGGGAGAAAGACATATGTCTGGCCTCCACCGTGAACCCTGCGCCTGGCAGGAGAACGCGATGCCGATTCCAGCCCCAGCTTTTCATTCCTGTTGTAACAGTCATAAACGCCTGCTGAAACCTAAGAAGAACAAGACTGTAATCCTAATAAAACAACATTCTGGAACCCTGAAAACTAGATGGAGGCTTCTCAGGCCAACTTTAAAATTATATTCGCTTTTCCAAGAGCTGCACTTTGTGTGTGCCGGCGGGATGGACGCTGGCAGGCTGACCCCGATGGGATGGGGGATTTCAGCAGGGAAAGGACAGGAGGCAGTTCTGCAGCACTGCAGCCATCCTGTCCCAAAATATAGAGAGAATCCCCCAAGCCCAGGCTCTCAAGGTCCCCTACTAAAAGCAAGCTTTGATCTTTTTTCCCCAAATCCAGCCTTCTTTTCCAGATGCCCTGAAAGCCTGACTCCATAGAGCAGGAGCAGGCTGTGCTTGTTTGAAGGCAAAAGCTCGTGCAAAGGCACAGCTTTCCATGCTGAAATCTTTCCCTCCCTTTTTTGGAGTGTGGTGTTGAACAGAAGCCATGGGACTTGTGCACCATCCACCCCCAAAGTGAAGAGCAGGAGGAAAGGGGGTTCAGCTTTCTCTCCTCTCTCGGGACACAATTTATGTTGTGCTCCCTTGCTGGCATGCCTCCAGCACGGCATCACATCAACTGGTGCTGCTCTGTGGGCCTTAAAACACTGACCAGCACCGAGCCCAAGGGTGGCAGGTCCTCAGTAACCATCAGTTTGCATCCTTCCCCTGGCATCTGTAGAGCTGGAGCTGCACCAGCCAAGAAGCTGTGCTCTGGAACATCGAGCTGTGCCGGCCTTTTCAGAGAGAAAACCCCTCTGTTGCCAACTTTTGTGATTTTACTGCAAATCTTCCCTGATGTTATGTGAAACCCGAGTTCCTGATGTGCCACTCCATCCAGCACTTCCACTTTAAGGAAAAAAATCATCTGTGGTCTTTCTGGTCTTAAAGAAAACACTTTCCCGGAGGTGGCCTGAACACATGCTAAAGGCTAAAAGTAGCATTCACTACTAAAGTATTCACTAAAAGTAGAATAAAAACTATCCCATGATTTTTAAAAGGTTTTTGCAATTCTGGGGGCCTGACCTGTGAGCTGGGGAGCGACAGGTTATAGAGAACCCAAGAATTGATTGGGCAAGTGCACTGTCTGATAACAGGTATTGGTTGTTGGTAGTGGAAAACATGTGACAGCTCCCTAATCAGCTCTGTGGGGATGACATGAGTCAGTCCCTGCAGGAGTAGCACATAGCAAACGCCCAGAGGGCACTAGTAATATTTATCTGGCAAACAGCTTTTTCTATCATCACATTGTCTCAGAAGCATCAATTAATTAACTTTAACTCACCGGTGAAGTAGGAAACGTTTTTCCAGGCTGGGGAAGCTGTGAAGGTGCAGAGAGGCTCCATATCCCAACCCCAGGCCAGGGAGGCTATCGGGGTCAGGGCTGGCTTTTTAACAGCTCAGCACTTCAGCAGAGGATGAGCTTCCCCAGTAACCCCATTCCCACTGATACACCACCAAAAGCAGCCAGGATTTCCAAAGAGCTCAGCGTGCCCATGTGCACCACAATCTCATCACCACTTTCCTGGTGGAAAATGAAGGGCTGAAACTCTGCTCCCAGGCCACAAAAGGCTGCTCTTGGTGCTGACACTGAGGCCCTCTTTGGACTTGGGTGAATCACTTCACACCCACATAAACATACACAGCTACACAGCTCCTCCTCACGCCACAAGATGTGTCCTACTCCTGACATTCAGATCACTCTCGACTTCTCAACTTGGCCCTGACTGTGGGTGGTGAATTCTTAGAAATCTGGCCCTGAGCTATTTCGGATTGGCCCTGCAGAGCACAGAGACTGACACACCTCAGTTCTCATGTGCATGTAGTGCTGCACAAGAGGGGCCAGATCCCTACTGATCCACAGCAGCCTCAAGCATGGAAGAAAAGAGGACAGATCTGCCCACATTAATGCACTGTTCCTCATTTGGTTTGAGTTTCCCTGAGTGCAGCCTTTAATCTCTGCTGAGTGGAGTTTTTTGTGGAGGGGAAGATTTGGAAAGAAATCAATGGACAACATCACAGATCAAAATCATAGCAGGTATTATAGCTGGCCATAAAAGAGAGAGCATTTCTGAGTGCAATGCTCACGTGGAGGAGATTCAGCTCTCAGTGCCTTTCACACACTACAGTTTTCCCACTTTAGCCCATAAAGGCATCTCCCTTGTGCTTCTTCCTCAGGATCTCTTCAGAAATGGGATATATAAGCTGTAGAAGTCACATTTCACTTTCAAATCAGCAAACTAGAACATTGTGTGGTATTTCAATCCACAGAGAAGGAGGAGAGAGCGAGCACTTTGCACTTAAATAACTAAAAGCTTCTAGAGTGACACAAAGGCAAACTTCACTAACCTTTAATTTTCCCCACTTCTTAACAGCACACAGATCCAATGAAATCAAATGAGATAATCCCAGCCTGGTGCAGCCTGGAAGCAGAGGTGAAAACCTCCCAGAGCTCACGCAATCAGAATAGAGCTCGGACATTGTCGACTTCCCCCCTCAACTATTTCCAAATAAAACACTTTTGTTGCTTGGCTGCTCCTGCCAAATGAGTTAACAATAAAAGAAGGAACTTGCAAAGCTTCTATCCACAGGAAAAAAAAAAAAGTGGAAAAAAAAAAGGAGGAAAAAGAAGTTAAGGAACTTTAAGAAAAAAACCCAAAAGGAATAAACTCCAAGAAACTATAGGGCAGATCTTCTGGCTGGAGTAAATCAGCACAGACCCAGCTCTGTTGCTTTACCCCAGGCAAATTGTGGGCCTGGTGCTATTCTGCATTTCTCAGGGGCAGGGGGTGGTCTCCACTGGAAGATTGCGACACTGCAGGATACTTTTCCATATTAAAAAGGCGCTTTTTAGCGTTTTGTCTATTGCCAGGTTTTGGGTTTATTGAGGACTCATTTGGCAGAGCCATCCTGGAAGAACAATACAGATGTTTTATGGAGAAATAAACTGGGACTTGGGCTGGATTCTTTCAGTGCTGGATTCCACCTAATTTGGAGGGAGAAATGGCTCTTTTAATGAAGGGTGCAATCAAAACCTGTATGAAAAGCCAATATGCCCTGGGCAAACGGAGCAGGAGATACACTGCCCCTCTCTGCTGCCCAGTAAATTCTGGTCTCTTTAGCACAGCAAAAGCCTCCCAGAAAGGGTAGAAAACATCCTTTTTCAGCCAGGGAATCAGGGCACCATAGCTTTCCCTCTGCTGAATCTCCTGGAGGGAAGTGATGACCTCTCAACAACGGAGAGGGTCTTTACAGACTAAATCTGCCCCATCTTCATAAGAAGCTGATCCTGTGGAGTCACCCGGTCTTTGTGAGCTCTCCCTCATCAGGGACCCACAGTCATCTCCTTAATTAGCACCATTTTTAAATGGCAGCTTCTGGAGCACCGAGAGATGATGTAGGTGCTTCTTCACTAATGCAAGATTGCAAGGGAAGGGTGGAAAAATCTTACTCTCCAGTCAGAGGCAGGTTGGGCTCACTTCCTTGCAAGGAAGGTGATGCCAGATGACTGGGAAATCCAGGTTTATTGCTAATTGTCAGCTACACGGTGTAGAGTGCCCCTTAAATCATGGCAATTGTCATTGACAGAAGAAAGTGCTTGCCACCCTCCAGCGATGCTAAATAGTCATTGTCCTTTAGGTCAGATCGAGCTAGAGGAAAGCTGCAGGCTAAAAAGCGATTTTTTATCTTTTCTTTGGCTTCTTCCTTACTTCCCATTACGCAAATTTTGCTCTTTACATCAACCATACCTTCAGATCCTTTTTTTTTTTTTTGTGGCGCTGAACACTTCGGTTAGCAAAGCAAAGGAAGAGAGACTTGAGTGTTAAACTGACATGCCCTCCCAAGGGTTATTAAATGTGGCCAGATGTGCTGGGCTATGCTAAAGAAATCTTCACAGGGGAAGACTCCAAAAGTGAAATACTGGAACAGAATTTACACAAATTCCCAATCACAGTATTGCAGGTACCAGAAAATAGCATACAGCCTAAGCAGCTCCAGGGAGTCGAGAGTTTGCAAATCAAGGGGTTGGCTGATGGGAAGAAAAGAGTATTTGGGAATTGCTTTGGGCCAGCACCTAGCAAGGCAGATTAGGCTGGCTCTGATCCAGCAATGCCCTTAAGCACATGCTTAACTTTAACCCTGAAGGAGCCACTGCAATGAAGGGAAACACCAGCACCCTCCTGTCTCACAGACATTCAAGACAGGTTTGTGTGGTCACAGCAGAGAAATGAGCCCCCCTTGCCAGGCAGAGGTTTCTGTCTCCAGCACCTGCTCAGGCTGTGTGGGGTCAGTGCATCAGGCTACCTGCAGGGACAGAAATCTTCTATTCCAAAACCATTTCTAACTTCTCATTTATTTTCCTCTCTTTTGAAGTCAACAGCCAACTCTTCAAAACCACCTGTGAAATTCTGTAGGAGTGGTTGGAGACATTCCTGCTGGCTCCTCCCGAGCCTGGATTTCACTGACATCTCTCTCTGCTTCTCTTTCAGTTTGTTTTTTAAACAGCACATGGGGGCTTTTTGACTTGTCTTGAGAAACTCAGTTTTGAGGATAGATGGATTTGTTTAAGGTGGAGTTTCTCGACTCTGGACTAGAAATGGCTACACGTAAAGCAAGGATGGAAGGTCCCTCTGAGCCTGTGGAAAGCTTGTTCTGGGGGTACAACAAGGGATACAACAATGACAAGGAGTTGGTTTTGCCCAGGAGCTCAGAATAACAGCTCCTTGCTGTTATTTATTTATTACTGCTACTCCAGACCTAAATACTTAATTTTTAACCACCAATGACAAGGATAACAACAGTGGGTTAATATATTCCATTTCCTGATGGACTGATAGCCAGTCATATGCTGTGCAATATGCAGCTTTTGGCCAGGCCTTGCTTTGTGGTCTCTGTTTGCATTTGCATTAACCTGGGAGTATTAATCAGGTCATGTAGACACCCAGGAACATAAACCAACTCAAACACCCAAAAGATACACACCACACTCAGAATCAACACACAGAAACCACAGGATGGAGTGCAGTGTCCATTAACTGAACCAGATTAATCACATACACACCAAGGGAGGCCAAACATAAAACATCTGATTCCCACCAACCTCTAACTATACAAACCCGAGTAAATACTAAAGCACCCAGAGGCATGACTGGCCTCCTGCCCCTACCACATATGCTGTTACCCCCACTTGGAAACAAGGCCATGAACAGGTAAAGGAATTACTAGCCACAGAAAGACTTCTTATACGACCACTCCCCAGGAAACCACTTCCAAAGTCCATATTCTCTAAGCCCAAATGTTATAATCCTTTCCACAAACATGTCAAGCTTGTTCTTAGAAGCTTCCCTTAAGTCACAAACCTTCCTCTGGTTTGAACCCAGTGTACTCAGACCAATGTAATTATAAAATCATAGAATATAATCAGTTGGGTTGGAAAAGCCTTCTAAGATCATCAAGTCCAACCATTCCCCCAGCACTGCCAAGGCCAACATTAACCCATGCCCCAAGTGCCACATCCACATGGCTGTTAAATCCCTCCAGGGATGGGGACTCCACCACTGCCCTGGGCAGCTGTGCCAATGTATGATCACCCTTTCTGTGAAGAAATTTTTCATGACATCCAATCTAAAATTTGTACCCATTTAGCCTCATGTTCTTTACCTTACATGGCTTCTTTTCCTCTCTGATGTTTACTATCCTGATGTTTAGATGTACAACCATTGCCCTTCTTCTCAGCTTTCATTTTCTAGGTTAAAAATGTAGCTCTTTCATTCTTCTCCCAAAAGACAAGCTCTTCCCTCCCAACATCTCCACCATCTTTTTCTGTAAGCAGCCCAGGTCAAACTCACACCTCAGGAGCATGGGGACCAGAATGATCCATAGGATGCCACAGGTCCTGGTGTATTTACCTTCTCCTGGAAGAAAAGCATCCTGGGATATATGAAGGTGTGCATACCATTTTCAGAGCCCATCCCATGAATTATCCCCATGTTCTTCTCCTTTGTCATCTACAGATGACGAGTCTCTATAGTAGAAATTCTTATTACTCCCTAAACTCGTGACTTTGCATTTTTCAGTACTGGATTTAATCTCTTTGCTATTATTCCAGTCTTCAAGGTCATCCAGTTCTCTCTGCATGGCACGTCTCCCAACTCTGTGTCATCAGCAGACTTCAGCAACATGCTATGTTTTGTGCCAAGGTCATTCATGAAAATATTAAATAAGATCCATCCCCAAGAAAAATCCTTGCAGAACTCCACTCATACCCAGCCAGACACTTTCCCATGCTACTTATTGTCGCTCAGTCAGTTCATCTGAGCAATACTTGTTCAATCTCCATTTTTATGTGTTAAACATATAAACAGCACAACATCAAACATTAGGAAAAGGTTCTTCATCCAAATAAAGCCTCACCCTGGCAGAGAAAGATTATTTGAACTCTCCCAGACCAACTTTCCCAAGTAAGACAGGTCAAAGGGGTCCTGAGCAACCTGGTCTACTGGAAGGTGAAGGCCAAACCATTCTAGGATTGTAGGATTCTGTAGTGAGAAAGTTGTTATATGTCAACCAAGACAGAATGAGGATGGCTCTGCTTGCTGGTAGATGAGATCTTACACCTGCTCAACTTATTGAGAAGTGTCAGGTTCCTAAAAGCTGTTAAGCCATTGTGCACTAAAATTAACACTGTTAAAATAATGTTGTTAAAGCATGAAGCAAGAACTGAGTTACTGTAACCTTTCCAAACGGAATAACACTGTTCCAGAGAGGCTGGAGGACATGATTTAGTGGTGAACATGGTGGTGATGCCAGGTTGAGTTGGGATTGGTGATCTCAGAGGGCTTTTCCAACCTTAATGATTCTTTGATGCCTATGCACATAGATGGCCTTATGTATTAGTATTCAATTATTGATAAAATCCACCAACTGCAATACAGGCTTGTGCCTATTTCTGTCTCATCTTAGGCAGGGAAAAAAAAAATGACATCAATCCAAAGGGAATAAAGGTTGTGTTGCTTTCCTTTGATAACACTGGGAAATAAGCAGCTCGCCATTCAGGATTCGTTGGTATTCGGTGTAATAAACACACTTCCTGATGGATGCATGTGCCTATAACGAGCACTGTACAGAAATGACACTGCAATTTAGGAATAAGACAAACACGAGTGATGGAGTTCAAAGCCCCACCGCACTCGCTGGGCTTGTGTTTGGTTTGCTGTTTTGTTTTGAGCCGACTCTCCATGCCCGCGAAAGCCGGGATGGCCTCGAGGGTCGCCCCAGCTGAAAAGCATCTGCAGTGATCCCCGCTGACCTTTCTCTCTGATAGCACCCTGCCTGCCTTTTAACGGGGGCCTGAACTGAGTCAGAGGTGAAACAGATAAATGACTGAAGATCCAAATGTTTTCTCAACAGGCAAGTTCCCACATGCTCAATTTTCTTTTCCTCCATGAAGAACAAGAGGGGGAAAAAATTGCAAGTGATTAGCTAATGAACATCTGGTTTGCTTTATTTGGGCTTCCTTGCAGCCAGGGGTTGCATTTACTAATTTTTATTTCCTACTAAAAACAAAAAAGAGCTTTTCTTTTTTTTTTTTTTTTCCAAAGCCTGTAGAGGAGAGACTCCTCACAAGTGTGGCTGTTCTTTCCAGCACTATGATTACCTGGCCCACATGCCACGTCCTGTGTGGTTACCTTCTGTCCTGAACTTTTCATGTGGTTTGACATGTCTTTAATTTAGACAATCAGACCACGTCTAACCTGAAACAAAAACACTCTTTGGAGATCCTGAGCCCTTTTTGAATCCTACAGATGTCAACCCAGCGGGATGCGATGGCAAACTGTTAATTATATGTGTAAAAAGGGTCGATGTAATTACATAGTAAACACAAATATTATCTGATGTAAATATAGACTGATTGTGCTCTTGCACCGCTGACTGCTAAAAATAGCTGATTTAAGGCCCAGCTCTGCACTGATTTTAGATTTCAGCAGCACCATTGATTCTCATTGACCTGCCTGTGCTCACTTCAGCTCCTGAATTCATCTCTAGTTGTTTATTTTCCAGGGTTTTCACCAAACTGAACATGTGATCCCGCATGGGAATAATCAGAGATGGGATTTCTGAACAAGCAAACAATGATTTAAAGATCTGTTCTTCCTCCACCTCATAGAAATCCAGTTTTCCAAGAAGGCTTAATCACACACCTCGATTTCCCCAACCATTTCAGAGCATTTCAAGCAGGTTCCCAAAATCTGTTGCTGCTTTGGGGAGTTACAGCCTTTCTTTGCATGGTCAATTCATTTCAGAGGCAACTATGAGACTAAATTTCACTGTTTACTGTTGCCCAGCACTGAACCAGGGGTTAAGGAAATAAATTGCCAGCCATAAACCCTTTAAAAACATGGTTTAGTTTCTTCCTCCCACTCCCACAGATTTACCTTACACTGACTTTGCCAGTGAGTTGCTCACTCCAGTCTGTCTTCACTGCAGTCACAAAGGCCCTCAAGCCTCAATGGCACATTTTTATTCAACAGACTTAACTCCAAAATTGTTGAAATGGCCATTTATGGCAAATCTTGGAGCCCGATCCAGAGCAAAGTTGCAGCAGTGTAAATCTGGAGGGACACTCACGTGACACTTGTAACTGATATCATACCCTGCCCCAGTTTATCACCCCCATCTTTATCGTTCAACCAACTTGTTCTCTAGAGAAGGATCATAAACCCACAGGTAATTGCAGGATGGCCACACAGACAGTAAAAAGAAAAAGCCTGCAGATGGGTAGTTCAAAGACAGATTTCTCAAAAAACACCAAACCACTGAAAGGAGCCAAGCTGGGTCTCATTTGCGGATGTACTGAGCATCTATAAGTTTATTTAAAATCAGCAATAGCTGCAATATGCAACGCCTATCAAAATCAGACATTTACCCACAACTGTGGCTTTTGAAAGACGTGATTTACTTCAGAAGAGAAGAAGAAATAACAGGGCTTTTAGACAGACTAATAAATGTATGGTCCAGAGACTTTTCCAGTAGCATATTTATTGTCCGAGCCCTCCAGTCAGCAGCACACTTAATTTTAAGCACATGCTTAAGTGCTCTACTGAACAAAGCTGAAATGTGGACCCACCAGGCAGCTCAAGAAAAGCACTTTCACATCGGTCATCCTGCACGAGCAGTGATAGCAACCCAGCTTTTTACCATGATAGGCACAATCCAAGCTCAGAAGCAGCTCTTCCTGGAATCTAATCAAGAACAAAGCAAAAAGGGTTTTGCTGACTTCTTCATATGGCTGCCCCATATGACCACTGGGTGATCCAGCATGGAGCCCTGGAAAGGCTTCACCCAGTGTGCAGGGGACCAGCTTTTGGAGCAGGTGGTGGTAGTGACACACAGAAATGAAAAGGATGTGGGGTTAGGCAAAGCTACAACAATCACACTGTTACACCAAATCATTTTATGACAGTGCTAATACACATCTGACAAGGTTAGAGGCCCACCAAAGTCTGTATATTGCCTGCACCACATACCCCAGCTCCATAGTTCAGGAGACAATGGAAAGATCCAGGGTGACTACAAACATAACAGGTGTGTAAAATCCTTCTTGTCTTGTTGAAGCCACTGGGTTAATATTCTACTCCGAGGTTTTGTCTGGAAAAGGGACTGCTGACACCTTTAAAAAGGGACTGATGGCCATCTTTAAAAGAGAAAGGAAAAGTAAAAATTGTATTTGTTATTTTATAAGGAGTGTGGTATCAAAATGTGTCAGTCAGAAGAGGGCAGGGATTATTTTGATAAATTATCACCCACAGTGCTGAACACTAGAGAAGCCACATAAAATTATCTCTAATTGAAGGGTGGATTCTCTGGTATCCACTTAGATTACAGCATGTTCTAACCTTTTCCTGCTTTCCTGCTCTCTGCCATCTTCTAGTCTAGTAAGCGTTGAGCTTAGCTTTCCCTCTGCTGGGAGGAGGAATTCGAACTCTCTCTAAATCCTGGCCATATATTTGCATAAAAATTGTTAAAATTGAATATTTTTTGAGATTCTCTCAGATGTGAGTGAAACTGGGCTATGGATAGAGAGTGAGGGGGGCAAAAAGCAGGGACAGGGACCCACATACCCAAACAGTCCCACCGAGCATGGCTGCATTAATCTTTCTCTCCCCTCAGGAAATCAGACTAAAACCAACAACCTCACATTGTCTCATTACAGCTTCTTGCTCGTTTAACACAAGACTCTGTGACATATCAGACATGTGGTTGTGCTTGGAGGACTTGGTCATGCCAAAGTTCATGCCAGGCTCCATGCACTCGCACCAAAAAAGCAGCTCTTTATGTTCACAAATAGGTTCGGAGCCTGCACTGCAAGAGCAGATCTTTTTTCTGAGCGAGCCACGGCCAGAATGCCAGACCTGCAGAAATCCTGTGAACATTTCAGCGCCAGCCTGGACCCCTGTGGAGCCCATCTGAGCCTTCTGACCATTTTCCCTGTTAACTTTTAGGGACCCCTCAGGAGCAGTCTGCAAGTCCCCAAAAGAGGCACCAGCTATAAAGCACCATTCTCTGAGCTCCAGAGCCCATTTACAGCTGCCTCGGGTCTGCCCTGGCTTTGAAAGCCCTGCAAGACTTGGAGGCTGCTCAACATAGCCCACACTCTGCCTGAGCTTTGAGCCTGCCTCCCACAGGTGAGCACCAGTGACAGGAGATAAATTCCCCAGGACCAGTGATGTGTGTAACTATGGGAGGGGACATCATCCCTTTCCTGGGAGCTACAAAGCAAGTTTTTATGTGCTGTCCTGGTCCTCCCTTTCCTTGTGGAAAGACAAAGGGTTTGTAGTGTTCTACAGCTGTTGTAAGAGTCAAGGAGAAAGCTGGTGGTTCCAGTGGGCAGTAAAATGTCATCCACCAACACCTGCATCCATAGAATCAGTAAGGTTGGAACAGCCCTCTAGGACCACTGAGTCCAACCATTCCCCAGCACTGCCAAGGCCACCACTACCCCATGTCCCCAAGTGCCACATCCACACAGCTTTTAAATCCCTCCAGGGATGGGGACTCCAGCACTGCCCCGGACAGCCTGTTCCAATGCCTGATCAGCTTTTTAGTGATGAAATTTTTCCTAATAACCACCTGACTGCACCCTCCTGTCAGGCAGTTTTGCAGAGCCACAAGGTCCCTCCTGAGCCTCCTTTTCTCCAGGCTGAGCCCCTTTCCCAGCTCCCTCACCCGCTCCTGGTGCCCCAGACCCTTCCCCAGCTCTGTTCCCTTCTCTGGACATCCAGTTTAAATCCATGCAGAATAAGGACAGTACAGAGGTACATGCAGAGCTTTAAAAAGATTAAACTAGATAAATGCAGGGGAGGAGCAATTTTTTTAATGAAAGGCAACAAGAGACCTGGATTTTCATCGCTGTATAGTTGGAGGTCCTCTCCCCTCTCTCCAATGCTCATAGACCAGGACTCCACTGCAGTGATACTGAAAAACACAGGTCTAAAACCCAGTTGTTCCCCTCAAATACAGTCTAAGTAGTTTTTCTTCAGCAAGGAACATTTCAGTCCATAGGAGCCTCTATTTTCCTCAGCTGTTCTGAGGCAATCCTGACCCTGCCTGATTTTCCAGGTCACTTTCTGCATTGCCCACACACCCCTGAAGCACATGGAGACTCACAGAGATTTTCAGACATCACTTCCCAGCACAGAGGCAAAGCAAGGAAAAATCATCCTGCTGGTTCTGATGGCTCGTGGATCAGAGCTTTATATCCCTGCTCTGCACCTCAGCTCCCAGGGCCAAGGAAACATCCCAGAATTCCCAGCCCCCATTAGTGCCTGCAAAACTTAAAGATTTGCAGAGTTTACTTGCAAAGCCTTTTAGAAGCAGAGATGAGTAAACAAGAGTGAAAAGTTAAACAAAGGAAATACATTTATGCTTGTACTGTTTTCAAGTTTATGCAAACAATCCATTTCTAAAGCTGTCACTGACAGTCCTGGCACGTTCTCATCCCCCAGCTCAGAGTCATGTTGGAAACTGAAATCACAAGCATTTCTGAGATGCTTTGGGCAAAATACCTCCCCCAGCTCCACCAGCCAAAAAACAGTGAGGTTGGCTGTGGCTACAGAGCCACAGCAACATCCTTGTGCCATGATTCTGGAAGAAGATGGAGAAGAGTCTGAACTTCTCTGGCCACAGTGGCTGTGGAAGAAACTGGAATAGAGTTATCCAAATGAGTTATGAAGAGATCAGTTGAAGAAATAACAGCAGGAAACCATCAGGCAGAGAAAGAATTAGAAAATACTATTTTCTAGCTGGTCAGGCAGTAAGTGGAGCTGCCATAAATGTAACCTTTTGCTCATGGCTTGACCAAGGGAAGGAGACATGGAGAGACTGCTCTCCACCAGCACAGCCCACCACGCTCCACGTAGGAAGGGAGAAATCTCTGCTAGACCCAAGCAAAGGGTCAGCGAAGCCACAGCTTCCCAAACCATGTCTCAAGAAGTGGCATATGGGTTTGTTTCAAAGGGAAAAGCGTGCACAAGCTTTGCTTCAGCTGGAAGACAGCAAAGTTGCCATTCTGACGCCTCCTCACCCTCTTTCTTCCCCTCCATTCAGCTGCACGGGACAGCACGTTTAACAGCTGATCCATCTGGAGCAAAGCCTACAAAGTTAATTTCTAGCTTTGAGATGGTTACTGGTAATTGTAGGTAATTTCAAATATAATTGCAATCGAGTTGAAAAAGCTCTGTTTGCAGTGTTTATGCTCATCACTCTAATTTAAGACCTAGAAAGCTGGATATGCTGCTCTTCAAATACACACCCATTTTTCATCTTCCTGATTTTACCACGAGCGATCATAAAAACAGCCCCAGCAAACCACAGTCTGCAATGCAAGGCAAATGTTTGAGAAGCTGCATATAAAGTTTCAAGCAAAGCTGCTTGAAGGTTAACGACGGAACATGTTAATGATTATCAAATAGACAAGGAAAGCCGCAAAGTGCTTCCAACACAGAAATGCAAGAGCCCCTCAAAATAAATGGTGGCTAACCTTGTTTGGAATAATGCTTCTCTTCAAAGCCATGGAACTGTTGCATGTCGCAAATATGTCCACATGTCGTTTTAATACAGGAATAATTACCCATGGCATGTTTGTTAGTGGAAAAAGCAAAGGTCTCCTATTACTTACACATAATAAAACCTGCATTGTTTACCATGAATGAGTTATATGAGAGTGGTAATAAATAAGTGTTGTAACAAACTTTGGTGCCCAGGCCTGCAAACTGTTCTTAATATCTGCAGTTTGGTAGCACCTAGAGGCCCTGCTAAAATCTGTGATGCTGAGCCTGCTGCAGAGCAAGAAACTGCCCCTGTTCTGAAACACAGAAAATATGGTATAGGTAGAGTAAAAACATTCAACCCCCTGGGCAGGGTGACTCAAAACATACAAGTATTTGCAGGAAGCTCAGCTGAGAGGGACACACTGCAGGTGGCCCTTCTGCTCCCTCTGGGATGTGCCCCATGCGTGCAGCCACGTGAGTGGAGAGCAGGAACCAAACAACCTTTGATTCTGCTTGGAGTTGATATCACCAAAGAGCCCGCACCAGGCAAAGCTACTCCTATATGCAACTGCTCCCAGGCTGGGGACTGTGACATGACCATTTTATACACTAGGATACACCCTTGAAGTTAAAATCAACAGCTGTGTGCTGGCTTATAGACACTTAAAATACCTGGGTTTTAAAAAATACGTTTGGCTTTCTATAGCTGACAAAACTACTTGGGAGTTTTAAGCTCTCTGGTGGCTAAAGTCATATGGAATCACAGAATGGTTTGAGTCGGGAGGGACCTTAAAGATCACCTAATACCAACTCTCCTGCTATGGGCAGGGAAGTTTTAGCTGCCAAATCTGTGCATGGATCAGAGAATCTCTGTTCATCTCTATCCAATGTTAATCTCTGTCAACATGTGCCTGCTTGAAAAAAAACAACCAAACCAAAATCCTTTGCTTGCTGTATTCTCAACTCAACAAACGACACTTTTAAAGCTGGAACTACTCAGGAAATTATTTGTTTCCCATGAAAACTTCAGAGGAAAACTAAAAAACAAAAATTCTTTACCTTAATGTTTTCCTACTTTTCGTTTTAAAATTTAAAAATAGCTTTTCTTAAACTGTTTTTGTTGGGTTTTGTCAGCCATTGGACCATTTGAGAATAGTTTCAGCAGCAAATTATCCATCCACCTCTTTGGAGAGCATCATCTCTGTGAAGACTTGCTTATTTTAATGCAACCCACCAAGGCAACCTTCTCTGCAGAATTTGGTCGGAAATGTTATCGTTTAAAAACTATATCTAACTTATCTGAAGAAAATTTCAAAACCTTGCTTTAGCGATGAAATGGACTTATTTTAACTTCTCAGAAAGTTGTTTCATCCAGCAAAAGAAGTGGCTGTGGGATTACAGGTAACACTGCACAGGATCTGTAGCTCTGCACCACTTGACCTGAGCTAAACGTTGCCCCCAGCAGCGTTTGCTCCTCATTCATTCAACCCCCCCAAAAAATGCAGGGCCATTCTTCTATTTATTTCTGTTTCTTCAGTTAGGAAAAAGTTTAGGACAATTTAAGACCATCGCCTCAGGCCCGAGCAAAGTCCCAGTTACTCCTTGTTTAATAAAAGGGTTTACTAAAGATGAGGAGCTTTAAGGAAAAATTAATGAACAAATTGAAAGAGAAAAATTCAAGCAAATGAATTTCATGGCATCCTTGCAAGACAGCAAGGCTCCTCCAGACTTCTGCAGGAGGAAGGCCAAATGATTGCTCCGAAATAATGCCCTGATCTCACAGGCATCAAACAAATCCAGGTGAGCTCTGCCCTCCTCCAGCCACTTGGTTTGATGTGTTAGACCCACAACCCTACCCAACCATATGGTAAATGTGGAAAAAGGAAAAGCTGAATGATCAGGAGCAATGGTGCTGGGGACCAGGACTTCAGATTCATCAGCAGAACCTCAGCACTTCATTGTCATTGAACTCCAGTTCCTGCAGGCACTGACCATGCCACAGGAGCAAAACCTTCAGCTCCTGACTATTGTTTCTACTCTGTTTTTCCAGACTTCCAAAGTTTTTTGCTGTGCTATCAGTGACTATAGCATCCTTTAAGGCTTTACTGAGGAGGCAAAATAATAGGGGGGCCTCAGAAACTTGGTAATCAAAGGCAGCTGCATGCAAGACATTACACTCGAGCTCTAAGAATAACCATTAATTGCTTGTGTGGGTCAAAAAAATTAGCTCCCATGAAAAATTAATATCTAAATGAAGACTAATGAGAGGCTGGTTAAAAGTAGCAGAGAAATAACAGTAAGGGAGAAAAATTTAGGACCCTGATTCTAAGTGCCTGGAGTAACCAAAAGTGATGGTGAAGCTGAGACTTGAAGTCTGATCCTTCAGACAGGGCTGGACATGTTTATTAGTTCAGTCCATGGGTCACCTTTTTGTTATTTAGGGGTGTCTGGAAAAGCCTCTGTTGTTATTCAACTTGAAAGGGCAGCAGGACCACTGAGATAAATAAGAGTCTTTCCCTGGGAGGATTCTGGAACAAGTTAGCAAGAAAAGGTATGGAAAAGGGACTTTTCCTGCCAATGCTGTGCATACAGAATGCCCCAGAGATACTCCTCCAGGAACACAGAGAGCAGTGCTTTGAACAGAGTGCCTGCAGCTCATCATTTTGTTTGCCCCCTTTATAGCACATGCTGTCTTCCCATTCAGGCTGGAGGCACTTCTGCATAACCTGTGACCCAAGGAATTACCTCAATCCATCCACAGAAGTCTAAGCAGAGCAGAGAAAACCAGCCAGAGCTCACCCACCCCCCAGGTTCACATCTTTGCCCAGGCTGGCATCAGGTTTAGCTCACAGTGATAAATTTGGTTGGAAGTAAAATTTATAAACTCGGTTGTGGAGACAAATTTGAAGCTCCCAGCCTGCCAAGCCCTCAAAAAAAAAAGGCAGAAGAGATCTGAACCTACTCTAAGGGGTATAACTCTTCCCCTTCTAAGTTACAGTAAAATTCAGGGCAAAAGTATTCCATCCCAGAAACTGCTGTTACTCCTGCCAAATACCAGCAAATATAAATAAGACTTCTTGATCTCTGGGTAGCAATTAGACCTGAAAGATGGTCTCATGTTATGCCCTTCAGCATCCCAGCATGGCTGAGGCAGCAGCAGCTCAGGAGACTTGCTCAGCAGTGTCTTGCTTTGTGCTTTGGGGGCTGACAGCACCACAACCCCATGAGATGGGAAACAGCCCCCTGCCCATGTGTGGAAGGGAGGATCTGTCAGCCAGATGCCTGGGACAGGGATGGCAGGAGATAATCTGGTACCATGCATGTCTCAGGGAGATTTTACTCTTCCACAGAGAAGTATGAAACCAGCCAGGGAACTTCGTCTTCTCAGGAAACCCTCCCATTTCAGTCCTGCCATTTGGTCTGTGAAACAGGGAATGGGGAATGGGTGGGTAATCCCCAAGGAGCACCAGCCAAGTTCCCAGACTTATTTCTCAAATGCTTTGCGTTTCAATGTGGACATTGGAATACCAGCAAAAGGACCTTCCTTGGTAGCTGTTCTTCTATTCCTGGAACTTGGCAAAGGGGCACTCAGTGATGCTGGAGATGCTCTGGTGTTCCGCAGGCTAACAGGCAATGTGAAATACTTGGACAAAATGCAACAGATGCAAGGTCAAGATAAAATATTTCTGGCCGTGAAGATCAACCCTAATCTTTGTAAAATGCCTGTCAACAACAGCATTGTTTATTACTACCAGCTATAGTCCTGCTGGTACTTTTGAGCCAAAAACTGGTTCTGATTCATATTTCATCTGTTCTGCATCACAAACCTCCATCCTTTTGCCTACTGCTCCAATGAGGAAATTTAACTCTAGTATTTCAGATTCAACCCATAGTATGTGGGATTCTCTACTCATCTTGAATCAACTTTAATACCTTGCACTCAGATTTAGGTATTTATTGACATTTTATAGAGTGTTGCATAAATACACTTGAATTATAGATTTGATTTGAGCTGATTCCTGTGTCTGTTAATCCAAATATTCGTATTCACTGTGAACTCTAAGACATCTAATGTGATTGCTGGTTTTGATTCAGTGACTGAAGCTGTATAAATAGAAGGCTCTTTCCCAAACTATGGTTTGATTCCTTCTCTGAAGTCACATTAGTATGTGTATTGTTAAGCACCTCATTTTTTTGCACTCTCTTCTAAAACTGATCCTTGTGGTCCCTTCCAACTCAGGACATTCTATGATTCTATGAATTCATTCACTTAAAACACTGAAAAGTAAAAAGGAATTTAAGTCCTGGCTAATCAAGTTAAAGACCTTTGCTTGAACATAAGCTTTCTATCCTGAGGAACCATAATTAAAATGAAACTTTAAAAAAATCTGCATTTAAGCCTCAAAATCAAGCACTGCCAATTAAGGAAAGCAAGTATCTCGCTACAGCTCTCCTGTGCTTATGTTTTATGATGGGGTCTTCAATTACAGCATCATTTCAGACCATTTTTACATATCTTAATTCACAGAAGGAACAGTCCTGAATCAATGAGCAGCTACTCAGTATTTTGCTCCACCCTCATTACACACGATGTCTCTACAACTTCTTTTGCAACCCCAACCCTGCTCTGAAGGCAGGATTAATAATTTCTCCATAGGTTTTTCTAAAGAGCATTTCAGTGGAATAGATGAGTGCTTGCCCAACAATAATCAATTCCCTGCAAAATGGGGAAGTGGTACATTTCCCATTTTATAGGCAAGGGAAATGTATATATACACTTCCCATTTTATAGGCACAGAAAGGAGGTTAAAAGTGCTCATTAATTTCCAGAGCCCGATTTGCTATGCCTTGGACATGATTATTCATGGTACTTAGCATTAAACAGTACTTTATGCATCCAGCATCCTGCTCTTGTTGAATAACACGGCTGCTGGCGGTCCTGTGCACTTCATATCAAATTTGTAGGATTTTAAGTCAGAAGGTGAGCAGTAGAAGGTGAGCAGGAAACAGTGACCCCCAGGAAATATCGAGCTGAGGGGTGGATAGTCTCACCTAGGGACACACAAGCCCTATTTTCCCAAGCCAGCATGACAACACCTTGATTTTGGGACCATCCAGTTGGTCATACATAATTTCCAGTTGCTGCACCAGCAGAGAAAGGATTCTTGCAGACAATAAGCACATTACTAGGAGAATAAAAATTGTTCATCCAGACATTTCTCCCATTTACAAAGAAGACAGTGGTCCAAGGAGATAAAGTCTGTGGAGATACAATTAAAGGTCTCTATCCCAGGGGAGCTGCGTCAAGGGCAGCTTTATGCTGCTATTTCCTTTACAGTTTGGAGAGTTGATACAAGGAAAGTATCAACTTGGGTTGGCCCTTCAGATTTGCAGTAAAAGGTGTTCAGTTTTCCAAGGGGACAAATTTGTGTGTAGTTTGAGACTGTTAAGAAGACACAGTCCTGAGACTGCTGAGCAACTCTGTACCTGGGCTTGTGCCAGTACCCGTTGAGGAAAAGCCATGTGTGAGATGATCTATTTCTAGCTGAGTCTTAAAAACTTCCAGGGATAAAGATTTCCCTCCTTTCCTCCTCCACTGGCAGCTTGTTTCAGTCTTGCACTTGCCAGGAAAAAAGGTTTCCCTAATGTCCAACATGAAGCTCCCTCACTGCAATCCGTGGCCTTTGCCCCCTTACGGTGTCACCTGCCACTATCAAGAAGAGTTTGATCCCATCGTCTTTGCAGCTGAACTTCAAACAGTTGTATCAAATTTCCTCTTTACTTGGCCTCAGTCCTGAAAGAAGCCAGGATTTCTGTCCTTTCTCTGGGGCCCAGATACACTGTTGGCCCAGAACAGGGGGCCCTGCTTCTTTCAGGGTTAAGGCCAAGCACCTGTACAACCACCCCAGGGCTCCATCTGAGCCACAGGCTGAAGTTTCCTTTCCATGTAAGCAGCTGGGAAGGGTTATTGACCTCTTTGATATGGACTGGGGACACAGCCAGAGTCAGCATGAATAGAGGAAAATTCACATCAGAGGTTTTTTAGAAAGCAGAACAGGCAAAAATAGTCTCTGATGTGTAACTTCAGGCCTCTAGCACACAGGGAGAGCTATGGGGGCACGCTGAGTGGGCTCCCAAAACCAGGGGCAGGCAGAGCCACCATCCTCACCACACTGTTTAACCACTGAGAAACTAAAAATGATTAAAAAAATCTTCTTTCCCCAGGTGCCATTACATTCTGGGAAACCTAAGCAGAGGCATGCAGGCAAGGAGGGAGTTTAGACCAGGTCCAAGAAGAGAAAAGGCGGAGCTGGCTGGGGCAGTTAACCTCTGACAGACAGTCTGTAATATACCTGACACAGAAAACAAACCAGGTGGTGCCACTGCTTGGAAAATACAGACACAGCGGGGGCCTGGGTGTGGAGCAGGGGGAGAGAGGGAAAACATGAGCAGGGGAAAACCGAGAGGGCAGGAGTCGTTAACCCCTGATAGCGAGTATAAAGTATTTTACTCCCCATCTCATTCATTAGACCGTGTCAGCTCCAGGAGGACCACATCCATTCCTGCACATAAATCCAGCAAGTTTCTCCTTTAAAAAGGCCAGACACTGTCTCTGCATGGCAATCCAGCTGTCTGGCCAGCTGCCTGCCCTGCATGCAGGACCACAAGAGCTCAGCTTTGGCAGGTGAGGGCAGCCCTCTCCCAGGGGCTCCCGCACCCTCTCCCTGGCACTCCTGGCTGCCCACTGCATCCCTGCAGCCCAGGGAAGTGGGGTGTCCCCAGGGGCCACTGTGCCCTGTCCCTGTCAATGCCAGCCCACGGGCAGGAGCAGCTCAGCCCACCCAACAGAGATCTCAGAGAGGCAGAGCTGTTCACCAGCTCCGTAGCAAAAGCTGATGTGGAACAGGCGGCTCAGGGAAGTGGTAGAGTCACAGCCCCTAGAAGTGTTCAAAAGATGTGTGGATGTGGCACTCGGGGACATGGGTTAGTCCCCATGGCTTGGCAGTGCTGGGTTAGCACCTGGACTCAATCTTACAGGGCTTTTCCAACCTTAATGATTCTATGGTTCTATAAACTTTTGGATGACTGATTTCATCTATGGTCCCGCATAGTCCTCTCAGGCATCTGATCACAGGAGTTGTGACACAGAAAAAAAATGGGACTCTCACCCTCTCTGCAGAGCCACATCCTTCACAACCCTAAGGAACAAATCTCTTTTATAACCCACACTTAAATAAGGGTACAATGATGAGAGAAGGGAATTACGTAGAATAACTTGCATCTGGTACTGGTTTGGAGCTTATCTCTGCACTTCCAGCTTGAGGGGACACAGTGTACCCCCATCATGCCCCATTTTTAGAAGTTGTTCAAACCAGCAACCATCCCAGCACAGCTCTGGGAAATATAGGAAGTAGTTCTGTCCTTGAAATCTGACCCGAATTTTTACTAAAAAGCTAGCAATTCCAATAAAAGAACAGGGGCACAAAATCAAACTATTTTTAACACATCTGTCTACAGTTAAACAACATTGTTTTTCTTTGTGAGAACTTAGTAACATCAGAAAAGTTGGAGAGCCTTCCTGGGGCTGAGGTATTACAGGGCATCTTGTATACCTTGGCATTGTGTGGCTTTCCAGGACATCATTTTAACACTTCACAAATCAGGCTTTATGGACATTCTTCTCTCATAAATCCACTGCAAAGCAAACACAGAAATTACATGTTACACGTAGCCAGGTAAACTGCACAGAAGATCACCAGCAAGCAGAGCATTTTTTAAATGTATAAAAACCATAAAGCATTTTTGGTGTTTTATGATGGCAACATTTCTTTTAGGGCCTGATCCAGCCTTCTTTGAAGTCAAATGGAGTCTTTCCATTGACATCAGAGGGTGTGGGATTTGTCTCACAGCAACTTATACCAATGAGAACAATATTTTGCTCTGAAGTCATTACTTTCTGCCATGGATGTTTGGAAAACAGCTCGTCACCTGACAATACGCCCTGAAGGTACTGACAGTCCATGTGTTTTCATTATTTAAAAATGAGACTTGGTAACGGGCTCAGCTGTTTAGGGAAGGTAATATTTTTCTTAAGTACGCCTACCATAAAGTAAATTAGCAAAATCTTCTTCGAGCTGTAACTAAAACATAAGGGCACAGCTGCCCTGGAGGAGTAAAAGGGCTCTCAATGTAAACTCCACTGATATCATCACCATCAGAAGGTCATAAAATTGATTGATTATAAATACAGTCCTCATTTGTTTACAGCTTGCATTTTTGGGCCCTGGGTAATTAGCACATTAACCATCCCTCGAAGTGAGCGCTTACAGGTGCTGCTCCCAGATAGCCAAAGTGGAAAACTGCACAAGAGCAGCCTAATTTTCCTTCCACAATCGCAGGATGGATGCATTAGGAAGGAGGGGAGAAATGTCAGTTATGTGTTTAGCTACTTGATCACACCTACCCAGGAGCCAAGGGCATAAAGGGGCATTAAAATGACCTCTTAATTTCCTTCAGCGCTAAGGTAGCACCCAAAAAATGAGAGACATCTCAGCAATGTGAGGGAGATCTCCTCTTTGGGAAGCCTGCGGCTGCCAGAAGTCTTTTAAGATTCTTTTTGCCTCGGCACAAGCCAACAAAGGAAGATAAAGATCACCCTATTTGTGGTAACTGGTACTTAGTTCCTTTTAGTTACACTTAAAATAAACTCTCTTTGAGTTCTCCAAAGGTTTCAGCCTTCAGACACACCACTACCGAGCTGTAAGCCAGCCACCTTCCTCCCAGCCCCTCTTGGCTCCAAGTTCACGACTACTCTGTGCTCAGGACATTAAACTTTAAAGTCACGTTTTATTTGTACAGCTGGATGCATCAGGTTTATGCTTATTGTCTAATTAGCCAACTAAACCACTTCTGAAAGGGTTTTAATGCTTTACCCCCAGTGAGATCTCTGTAGTGAGTGTGTGTTGAAATGCTAATGGAGACAAAGAATTCCTTTTTGTAGGAATTTGCAGTATTTTGGATACATCTCGTGGGCCGAATCTTCAACTGCTGTGGCTTAGTTGGAGTGAGGCAGGTTATTCCCAATTACAGACATTGAAGGACTCCTGAAATATAACAGGATGCCAGAGCAGCTATTCACTAATATTCTTGTTTTCAGATGGCTTAAAGATAGGTTTTTCCTATCTTCCACAGAAGTTTACTAGAAACGCCTCCTGCATGTGAGACAAGATAACAGCTACAGGATTCACCAGCCACTAACAACTAAAGTATGCACTCTCTGCCCTGGCATTTATACGATTTTACAGATTAATTCTCTCAAAACATTTCCACTGGCATCACCTGCTGCACAAGTAATTTGAAAAACTCATACTTACATTTTTTTCATCCATTAAATGAGAGTAGCAAGTGAGCAAAAAGTGAAATCACTGGCATAGCTGATCTCATCTGTGCATTAAAAAGGAGATCTTGCTTTACTTTTGGGGGTATATCTGTTAATCCTAACAGTGTTCCTAAATGGAAATATTTTGGAGAACAACTTCTTCTGATGTATTTGTATAAGCTAGAGCAAAAATCAACCTGAGAAGAGCCTCTAAACACTACAACACTGGCAGTAAATAATGCTAATAACCCTTAATTACGGGCCTTATTTAATTCCTGTTTCCAAGTGCCATGAATGTAGCTAAATGAATGTGCTAAATGATAGCAAATTAGCTTTAAAAATGTTAATGGAAAGTTGCTTAGTGCTGAAGGCTGTTTTTTGCCCTTCTGGCAGGGGGGGAACTCCTCCATTAAGATTCCCCTCCAGCTCACTTGAATTCACAGATCAGTTTTTAGACCCTCACACCTCTACACACCCAGAGACCCATTTTCACTTTAAAGCAAGAACATTTAATTGCTTTACTCCTCAGGTTGTTTCATTTATGGTTGGACTGGATGATCTTAAAGGTCTTTTCCAAGCTAAATGATTCTGTGATTCTATGTTTTGGATGACCGAATCCTCCTTATACAGTTGTTTGGTTTTGCACTAACTCAACACCCCTCAGTACACGCAGCAGCCAACCCAAGCTTGGCTCATTTCAGATCTGTTTTGAGTTCAAGGAGGCAAAATTTCCCTATAAAGTTTATCCAAAGAGAAACATGACAAACATTACAGGTGCAGAATACTACACAGTGCTCCCTTGGTCTGATAAAATTTAGCATTTCACAGTGTTCCTGTGTCCCGGGCATGATGCCTCCTTGTAAAACTGTCTCATGACCAAACCACAGAAGAGAAGATCAAGCAAATGATTCCATTTCTAACATTTGAAATCTCTGGGTTTTTTATACTCGAGCCAGTTGCCCAGCTGAGCCCATAAACACAAATGCAGTGGAAAATATGATGTGCTTGGTCAGACGGTGTTCCTGTAACAGTGATGATCCAGCAACATGAGCACAGCAATTTTTCTAGCTGCAAGTGATAACCTTTATTGAACCAATTGGTACAGAGAAGAGCAAAAATTAATTACAGAATATCCTAAGCTGGAAGGGACGCACAAGGATCATCCAGCCCAAGCATAAGACCATCCCCAAGAATCCCCCCGGATGTCTGAGGCATCGTCCAAATGCTCCTGGAGCTCTGGCAGGTTCGATGCTTTCACCATTCCCTGGGGAGCCTGTTCAGTGTCCGACCATCCACTGGAGGAAGAACCTCATCAAGAGGAAGAGCTTCTGTTCTAAGGTTGTCCATCCCCCGACCTGCACACCTGCATCACTTGTGTTAATATTATTCCTCCTTACAAATTTAGCTTCAGATTTGATCTTTGCAAGCACTAAGTGAAGCAGGAGATAAGAGACAACAATGCCTCTCCCCCTGCTTCCCCCCAAACCTTATCTTTGCAAAAAAAGCCCAGACCAAACTTGCAAGTTATGCCAGAAATGTCTCTGGCTATTCTGAAATGTTTTGCTGCCATTCCCCATCATTTGGTTTTTTCACACTGCTGTCCTGCTGCACTTTGAGGCTGGATGATCACTTAATGTAAATTGTCACTGGCACCCAAGTCATTGATTTGAGTTGGTTTGTAGCAGTTAAGAATCTAGTTCCGACAGCTCAGCTTTGGCAAAGAAAGGGCTGAACTGTGTTTTGCAAACAAGCAATGCAGTGAACTTCATTCTGTTTCTCTGTTCATGAACCAACATTGGTTTGGTAAGAGATATTTGTTATTCAAGTACTTGTTGGACAGCTTGGATCAACAATGGCTCATTCCAGAAACAGTTCATTTCAATTTCTTGCTGCTCATGGGGTGAGAACTGTCACCTAAATCAGATGGTACTGATGCTAATCTTTGAGGGGATGAGTAAGTCTTTTAAAAATAGGAGAACAAAGGCTGATGAAGAACAAATATACTTGTTCACATGTAAATGCAAGTACGGATACAAAGAATAACCAATTCACAAACTAGCATGCAAATAAAAATCTGTCCAGGCATAAACAGAGAGTTCTCAAGGACACTGACAGCCTCAGTCTGGCAAGCCCAGGTGGAGTAAAAAGTATCAGCGTTGAAGGATGGTTATAGGCCACTCTAATTAAATTTCTGTCCCAATGGCAACAGGATTTCAACCTCTAATTCCTGCACTGACCCCACTAAACTGTGGCTGAATTACAGTATCCTTCCTGCACAGCTATTTAGGCTTTCAGTGATGAAGCATTCAAAGCATTCCTTGGTAAAATGCAGCAATGCTTAATTACTCAGTGTTGCTATTTGCTTACATTTTCCCGTTCAGAAATTATCCTAGCCATGTTCCCACCTATCAGTTCATGTCATTTCTTTCACTGCTAGATTAAAACTCGCCACTGGTACCTTTTTGTGATGCACACATTGTAGTCAAGTACATTCTTCACCTCCTCTTTCAACACTCAAGGTGACTGTCTCACAGTGCTCAACCATCAACTTTCTCTAAACATTGGAGAGTTGAGGTGAACTTCAGAAAAAATATCAAATAAAGGTTGAACTTCCTATGAATTTCTTAGGGGGCATCAGGATGAAAACATCAGGATGTCCCTACACTGAATAGTGGTGTGTGCAGGGTTTTCTCACACCTTTTTCATGCAGGCACAGACAGAAAAACAAGGGATTTTTCAAAGCTCTGCCACTTTAACTGCCTTATTAAAATGTCTCTTCAGATCCTGCAACTTCGCTTACTACTCTGCATTGCTTCTCTGCTGACACCATGCTCAGGACAGTCTCCTTGGCTTGAGTATCTGCACGGCCAGCCAAGCCAAACTGACTGCAGAACATTTTATGAAAATGTTAATATTGCTTTGTTACCTTACCAGGCAGATGTGAAGCCCTTCCCAGTTGGATTTCGACATCCCAGTGCTGGTGGGTCAGTGCCTATGGCTGCACAGAGCCTTATGGAGCTCCTCATTAGAGCACTGTTAGAGTGATGTTATTGCAAAGAGGAGTTTCTGCATGCCATCGCTGCAGCTCTCACCTCATCACCAGCCAAATGAAGGAACAAGGAAAAATACTAAAAGAAGGAACTAAAAGTGAGCTGGAATTAATTTCACTGAAATAAATATTTTTGTAAAATCGGCTGTACAAGCTAAGCTGTTACTGCATCACCCAGGAATGAAGGTTCACTTCTCCAAGATGCAGATCTTTTCTGTGGATTGTTCTGAACCCATCATGATCCCACATCCTCACCATATTTTCTCTTTGGAAGTAGCATAAAGAGCTTATTTTACAGCTTGGGCCATATATAAAAGCTCCTGCGGACTAGGTTATCTCAAAAGTGGAAATCAAAGTTTCATAAATGGCTTATCAGATAGAAATATTAAATTTTATCTCCAGATAACCACGGGGTGCTCAAATTCCCCTTTGAATTCCACGTCAGATACCTCACTTAAACTACCAAATTACCAGAAATTACTAAATCATAGAATCACCATAGATTGCTTTGGGTTGGAAGGAACCTTAAAGATCATCTAATTCCAAACCCCTGCCATGGGCAGGGATGCCACTCACCAAATCAGGTTGCTCAGGATCCCATCCAAATCACCTTTTCATTAACATTTGAAACCAGGGCCTACTCCTAAAAAGGAGCTTTCAGCTGGTATAAACCAGATTATCTGCACAGATACCAAAGGGCCACAGCGATTTGTAGCACTGGAGAATCTGTCCTGCCCAGATTCAGGGAGCTCCTGCAGAGCTCTCACGCAGACCAGCAGTGCTGTACAATATACAGATTTCAGGAAACCATCTGGGAATTCCCCATGGTGCCCCTCAACCACAAAGGTTACCCTGTCTTGGTTTAATTTAGCTGGTTGTGGTCTGCCCCGTGCAGGGAGAGCACATCCTTCTAAAGACATTAGTGACTCACAGCCAGAACCAACCATTGTTGAGAGCATTTGTTGTTTGTCAGGGGAAGCTGAGAAAAAGCTTTGCCAGGTACTTCCTTTGGTAACATCTTATCCATTTTAATGTCACAGCTGCTGCCAAGGCAAGGGGTGTAATGTCCCCAAAATGAGCTACAGCTAAATAAGCGCATCCAAATCACAAGAGTGCCCTTGAGCTGTCCCATGGAGCTGCTGCCTCGATGTCCCTCCCTCAGGCATCCCAGTCCTCTGCACGTGTCCCCACAACTGATCCATATGAATCCAGTGTTTGATAAACACATTCCAGCAAGTGGCAGGACCAGGCTCTTCTCAGGGGAAAACTGGAAAAAACAGAGAGGCTCTGGCAGTAGTAATTCTCAGGAATGTGCTTCCTACACTTCTGTTTTTTTAATTACAACTGAAACAATTAATGGCTTCAAGACAAAAAGGAAAGAAATTAGATTTTCGTGGACATAGAGTATCACAGCCTTGAAGGATAATTAAATTGACAAAATCAGTTGTGGAAGGGAGAGCACCCAGTCCTGCTTGTGGGAGAGGAAAAAGTCACTGAGCTCTGCTCCCTTAGCGCTGCTGGTTTGCACTTCAGTATCTGAACCATCTCAAAGTGAGTCACCCGTGTAAGGTCCACAACATCACTTTGTTTCCCAAATTGCTCCCTGGATCTGCATCAGCATTGTGACTCTGTGTCAGGGCCCTGAGGGCACTCATGGCCCCCCCACTGGGTTTCCCTCCACACCCCTGCCCAGGAGCTCAGCCCAAGGCCATCGGTCCCAGCCTGGGCTAAGCCTGCAGGTTTAAGCCATCCTAACCAGAAAAGAGCCTGCGTTGTTCCTCATGCCACCGGCCTGAGCATCAGAGCAAGTGTGACCCCTGGAGCAGGCAGCTGGAGGGAGGTGAGGAGAAGGTGGTGCTCAGGTGGCAACTCAGCTCACCCCACCTCCGTGGAGCTGAGTTTCTCCTCCCCGAGACTTCAGGGAGGTGAAAATCACATATGGAGCTTTTAGACTGTGGCGTTTTCCACACAGGTAGAAAAACTGATCTAGAAAGTTTATTCTGGGTTAAAACACTTAAAACACAGATTAAGTTGGGGTATATATCTCTCAGGAATGAATTCTACCACTAGTCCAGCTTTTCCCAAAAAAATTCATAGAAAATTATCCATGAGAAACAGCTTCTTGCACCCATCTCACTTCGGTAACTTCATGAAAAAAGAATTATAGAAAAACCAGCACAGACAGCATTTCCCAGACTTGCACATGCACATTCACAATTTGCTTTGACATCAGGCTCGAGTTTCCCCAAAGTAATCATTGATGTTTCAGGTCTCAATTTTTCATTGCCCACTTTGGGGCCTGACTTTCAAAGAACAAAGAACTTCCTGAAAATCAGTTCCTGACATTATGGGCCAGTTGTTAATTACAGATGCAGGTGCCTACATGAGGCATTTCATTTGAACATTTTTGCTTACACACTCTGAGCCATCGACTTCCTCCTCACCCATGAGCTGTGCAACACAGAGCTGACTTGTGCATCAGCCGGGAGCTGAAAGGAGCTTCCAAAATTAAAATAAAACTTTGGAAATTATTTTTCTGGCAAGTGCATTGAAGGCCTGCCTGCTACTGTTGTGGACAAGATTTTTTTTACTTTTTTGGTGGGCAAGATGAGTTCTGAAAGAGCAACTCCAATGAAAATTGCCCTGGCATTTAAGTGACATTTTGGCAAAACACCATGGAAAGATTTGGTCACATCCTCGTCAACGCTTAATTTCTTCCTTAAATGTGCTTTTTAATATGTCACAGTTGTTAAATTCGTAACAAAAATTCCCTTGAGACTAAACAACAGTGCTTGGTATGTGAAAAATGAGCAATACATTTACATCAGTAAACCAAGAGGAACTATTAAATAAATGTATCATTGAGTATCAGTGATGTTACCTTTATGAAATTTGACCATTCTGCGGACTGATTTTAGCAGCGGGATGTCCTAAATAAACTCAACTAGAACATATATTATCATATTCATTTCAGTTGTGACATAACTACTCAGGTTTGCTTCTTCTGATGGGTTTATTGCTGTCAGTTAAACATCACTGTATGGGGAGGCAACTTAGCACTTAAATTCATTTTTAAACTTTCATTATTTTTAAATGACCAGCATAATCCTAGAATCAAATCTTGAAAGGTATGGACGCTTCCAGCTATTTTTGATGGGAGGGAAGAGGAGCTGAGATTTCTATGCAAAATGACTCAGATAAATTCCTGCTAAACCTGGTGTGAAATTTGACTGCTGGTGTATTCCCTGGTGTTGCTGTCTTCATGGGCTTTGCAATAAAAGCAAGACTGCCTGGTCTAGTGGAAGGTGTCCCTGCCCATGGCAGGGGGTTGTAAAGAGATGGTCTTTAAGGTCCCTTCTAACCCAAACTACTCTGAGATTCCATGGTTCTGTTCTTGCTGCCCTAACTTTCCTTGTATAGGATTAACACTGCATTACATAAATCCTCAGAAAAAGTAATTAACAACTTGTTTGTTGTGCAAAGTGTTGAGGACATTTCTAGGTGCTGTGGACATGCTAAAACCCGTGTATTTCCCAGCCAATATAAACAGATTTCAGTGCATCTCCATCTCCCACCAGGACTAAGGGCTGTAGTTCCATTTTAGTGGGATTTCTCTTCTCATACAGAGCACTCACTGTGTGCTGGTGTGGCAGGAGGACCATGCAGAATAGGAACTGACCCATTTGCTTTTTCCTTTAAAAAATAAAATCAGCCCATTTTGGATTCTGGTTTCTAGGGCAGAAATCCCATAGTGCTTTTAGCCTTGAGCATTTACTCAGACATCCTTTTGGCTTTGGTAAGAACACAAACAGCAGCACAATTTAACAGACACACCAGTGCACTGGGATTCAGAAGTTCAGGAATCAGCTCTGCTGCTAACCATGGCCACCTGCTTTACCTCTCAGTGCTCCTGCTCCTCTCCCACTCTGTCTGCCTTGTCTATTTGAACTGTAGGCTCCTTAATGCAAATACCATCTTCCTCTAACAGTGCTGAGTGCCCAGCACTGGAGCATTGACCTCTTTTGGGATTATCAAACATCTGTACTATAGCAAATAAGAGCACAGAGACAGTCCTTGCCTCTTGGCTTTACTAATAGATGTGGGTATTTCAGCCACAACCTATCAGCCCCGTGCTCTCCAGCTTTGTTATCTCTAATTACTTATCTGCTAAAGTTGTTCCCTTCTGCACAGCATAACCCATTAACCCATTGCTCTGTGCTATTCCCTGACACTGCATTCAGAGGATGTTAGTACAGTTGTAAATTCAATCATTCCACAGTATCAGAAAATGTACAGGTCAAACTTAGGCCCCGGAGCACAGGCCATGATGAACATGCCTTCTTTCTATGCTCAGTCCATATTTTTTCTCATATTTTTTTTTAATGGGTAGCAGAGGTGGAGAGGAACTCAGATACGGTGGGATGGTGTGCCCCTGGCTCCAGGTCTCATTCCAGCCTGGGGACAAACAGACATGGATCTGCCCACAGTTGTCCTGAAGTCTGACTCTATTTAATCTTGTTTGAGAACCACCTGTAAAGCTTTCATGCCAGTGCTGGTCTCCTCTCAGAGTCAACACACTCGAGTTCCCATTTTCACACTTCTCTTTATAACACTTTGTCTCCTTTTGCCTGGCCAGCGAGTCCCCACTCCTTGTCCTATAATGTCCCTCTCCACAGAGTGTTTCACTGTCCCTGCTTCCTCCTCCTCTTCTCTGCCACCACAGATGATTGTTTCAGTCCCATACATTCACGATTTTATTAACCCCACCCAATTTTCTGTCTCAAGCTCTGTCTCTCCTTTCCCAGACAACTGGCTCTGTCCCATTACTTGTACCTGCTCTCAGTTTCCCTTGACTCATTATTTTCAATCCCGCTGTAAGTCCTGTGCAGTTTCCTCAGGCTGTTTCTTCAAGCATAACCTTGGAAAACTCCTTGCTCTCATCTTCCCTTTCCCCGCTCCTTGCACTAGTCCTGGTCTCCTCTGAATTTAAGTCATAGATTCCTCCTCTACATTTTCTGGCATTTGATGACCCAGGAAAGAAGAGCACAGAAGGAACAAGCTCTAAAGCCAACCTCCATCTGAGGGGAGATCTGAGAGGAAACCTCATGGTGAGTGCAGCTTCCTCAGAAGGGACAGTGGAGGGGAAGCTCTGATCTCTGCTGACCAGGGACAGGGCCCGAGGGAACGGCTGGAGTTGTGCCAGGGTGGGTTTAGGTTGGATTTCAGGGAAAGATTCTTCCCCCAGAGGGTGCTGGGCACTGCCCAGGCTCCCCAGGGAATGGGCACAGCCCCGAGGCTGCCAGAGCTCCAGGAGAATTTGGACACCACTCCCAGGGATGCCCAGGGTGGGGGTGTTGGGGTGTCTGTGCAGGGACAGGGTTTGGACTGGATGATCCCTGTGGGTCTCTTCCAGCTCAGGATATTCCATGATTCTGTGCATCCCTCTCCCAGCACTCTGGGCTGTGGTTATGTTTGGAGCAGGCAAACCCCGTCAAGATTTCAGCTGAATCCCCACTGAGCACACACAAACTGAGATCTTCCAGTCTCGTGATTTGCCAAGGTAAGGCAGATTTGTATTGGTACAGCAAAAATACAACATCCCTGGAAGCAGAAGGATAAATGCACTGTGAGGAAATGATGTAAGAAAAGCTTTTTGCTGTTCTTCTGAATGAAATTCCTGTACTCAGTCACCAAAAGAGTACCTGCTGCTTCTGGGCAGATATTTTAAGGCACTTGATTCATTAATTGCACTTCACCTGATAAGTTTCTGGGCCAGTACCAAAAATAACTGTATTCTCTGCTCAGACATATTTTGAATGGTGCCATGTGATGATGGGGGGAAGGGAGAACATGCAATCCTGTAACCTTCAAAGCTCGCAGCTCTCATTAACCAGCACTAAATGTCAGAGCCTTTCTAGCTGAACCTGGCAAAGTTATCAAGAGAGTTTCAAACTAGGACTCCTACAGGAACAAACCCACTTAATGTTTGCCCACATCATCTCTGCTGGCCGTGGGTATCGTGAATGTGTCTTTGATCTATTTCTGTGAACGCGATAAAAGGCAGCGTGTCCCCAACCAAAGCAATACCTTTCTCAACTGGATGGACTTCCAGTATTCCAGAAACTACTACAGAAACTATTTCTAAGAGCATGGAGTGACAGGACAAGGGGGAATGGCTTCAAACTGTCAAAGAGTAGGTTTAGATTAGATGTTAGGAAGAAATTCTTGGGTGTGAGGGTGGGGAGGCCCTGGCACAGGTTGCCCAGAGAAGCTGTGGCTACCCCATCCCTGGAAGTGTTCCAGGCCAAGTGGGACAGGGCTTGGAGCAGCCTGGGATAGTGGAAGGTGTCTCTGCACATGGCAGGGGGTGGAACTGGACGCTCTTTAAGGTTCCTTCCAACCCAAACCAGTCTGGGATTCTGGGATTCTATGAAACACATGGCACCCAGTGGCCTAATCATGCTGCACTGATCTTCCCAGGACAGAGAGACACCAGCACCTTCCCCCTCTATCTGTTCTCGAGACACTGGATCACATCCCTAGAAAACAAAGATCAGAAGAAATCTAGCTGCAACAGCCCAGCCACTGTGCAGGTGGCAAATTCCCCCAGGAGTCAGTCAGACAATGCTACTGCTCATTAGGCCTGGGTGGGACAGGAGAAATGGGAATAGACATTTCCCTTCATTCATCAAACTGGAACAAGACTGAGAGTTCTGAAAAAAAACAAGCACTTGGCAGAGGCAATGACTGGGGACAAATCAGGAGAGACTTTGATCATTAAAAGTGCAAAGAATTAAGGTTAGAAAGCAGTTGTTACACAAAGCAGATTCTTTAGTTACAGGAATGTTTGATCCAATTCACAGCTAAGGATGTGTACCCATTTTAAACGGAAAATCCTTTAGCTTTGGTATGAATTTATCTCTCCTGCCAGACAAATTGCTCATATCAAACTGTCATTTGGATGTTCAGCCATTGAAAACACAGTTAAAGCATGTCCCTTAATTAGAAATCCCATGGAAATGAAAACAATCCTCTCTGGCATCTACTTACTCTGGATGGTAAGTTGGACTTATCATCTGGCACGGCCTCCTTCCTGTTTGCGTGGGTGGATCGAGGCAGACAAGGAATTCTGCTCCCCTTCCAGCAGCCCTCGGAGACAAGCAGCCTCTCATGCCAAGGTTACATCTCCCACAAGTGTCTCGCTGCAAATAGGTCTGGGAGACACGATGAGCTTCTCAGATTAGAGGTGGATGGGACAGGCGTCTTCTGCTCAGTAGGGACCAAGGCAAGCTTAGCTCAATGTTTTAATGGATAAATCTATTTTAAATCTGTTTCATTTCACTAGATAGGAGTCTCTTTGATGGGGTTGAATTATTTTCCAGAAAAATATCTTCAGTCATTTGCTAGTAAAAACAATATAACTCACTTATTACCTTCTGCTACTGGAGAGATGAGGTAACCCGGCTGTATCCATCCTTCCAACCATTTCACTGCTGTCTTCTATTATTAAATATGTTGTTCAAAGTCCCATGTCCCACCAGCTTGTTATCATATAAAAATTTCAAGCTCATTAAAAGTTAAAAGAGGTCTCTAATCCTTACAGCAGTGAAGAAAATCTTAAAAGATGAATCCTGAAAGTTAAAAAGCAAAAGGTAGATTTTACCTTTGAGTACCTGCCTACAGTCAACCAATGCATCAATTAACTTTGGGATATGTTAAGATCTTTCTAATTTGAAGTCTTTAATTCAAGATGGAATAACATCTTGAATGAAATGGTCCTCTTATAGGTAGTAGGTGGTCTGATGCACAGGCTTTTGAGCTCAACTCAGGAATCACACAGTGAAATTCTCCAGCTCATATTTCTCAGATCACAATTGAGAACCACTCCCAGGGACCTCAGACTATTCACTGATGGGAAGAAAACCCAAAATTATCTGGTTTTGTGCTTGTGGTGACGAATTCATGAGCTTTCAATGTTATGCACCAGCAATGTTGATGCACTGCATCCAATTTCTTTGAAAACTTGCTTTGTTTATGGTCCCTTTTTACAGGACATTTCTCGCTCTATAGGAAACAGATCCTGAGCTCTCAGCCAGCACGGCAAGTTCACTTGAGATGAACTGCATCAGGATTTAACCTAAAGTAGATTTAACAATTTCTCCTCTCCTTCAGGAAGAGCTTCTGAAGGGGTTACCAGATCAAAGGGCATCTCCAAGAAAACCTCATCCCTCAAATTTCCATCATTTCACAAAAGTTACAAACCAGGATCACAAAGCCTTGGTAGGAATTTCCTCTTATCCCATAAAAGGACCTGAGGAGACTGAAGAAGTGACATAATCCTGTTCTAAATGGACTCCACATAAGCAGGTTCAGAGGTGCGAAGAAAAATCATACAGAAGGGAACCTGCCTGTGCCAATCTTTCTCTGGGAAAGCTACTTCTGCTGTGGGACTAGTTCAACAAGTCTGGAGTGGTTCTGTTCCTTTTCCATCACTTTCCCCACCAAGAAGTTCCCCATTTCTTGGCTAAGCTACCCAGGACAGAGGCCGAGGAGAGGAGATTGACTGCTAGAAGCAATAAAAATAAGAGCAGGGTATTAAATAAGGCATTGCTGCAGAGTAATAGGGAGGGTGGAAAGGAATGGGCTCATGCATATTACAGTCCTATAAAAGAAAGAATTCTTAAATGAGTATTAAAGAGGGCTGAGTTACAGCATGAGAAAACTAGTTTAATCACCTATTGTGCAGCTGTAGTTAATTTTGTACAGATTTTACAGACATCCCAGCTATCATGCAATGCTCCATGCAATCAGTGTGGGTGACACTCCACTTTTATCACAAGTCCTGTTAATGATGTCATTACTTGGGCAAGTCTTCCATCAACCTCAGTTAGATGTTTCCTTAAGTAGGACCCGAGGTCAGATAACACCTGATGAATATACATGGCAGGAGGACAAATCTGCTTCCTGACTGCACAGAAGAGAAACATATGGTATGTGGGGATACAGAAATACACACACATGCTTTTCACCCTCAACCTCTGCAGGATTAGCTCCAACCATCTTGGTAACAAACCTTTAAAGCCCCTCTGGTGAGGGGTGTCTCCATGGGAAAGTCATATAATAGTCTAAAGCTCATTGGAGTTCTAGTCCTTGCTTGGGAATGTAAATTACTTTCTACAGATTGGGTTTGAAAATACTTCATTAACAGCTGATTGATCTTACTACATCTAAGTCATGACCAAGTGATCAGAAAGCTGTTTCTGATGGCCACCTGAAAAGCTAACAAACAGGGAGCTTGACGGCTAAACAAGCAATTAGCAGTGCCAAACTAGATGATTAGTTATCAATCAGCTCAGCTGCTGATGTTCATGAGACACTTTAAAGAGTAGCAGCAAGCTAACTGGAAAATTATCCTTAATCACTTATCAGTTTGCTAAATCATGGAGAGCCAAATGACCTCAACAAATTGTTCATTAAATCCTAAGCAAGCCCAATCTCTCTTCACAGTGCTTCTAAATCTTCAGGCATCATGTGAAGTGTGTCTTATCCTGACAGGGACATCCCCCACACATACAGAAAAGAAAAAGAAGATAAGAGTAATATTTAGTGTAATTCAGTGAAAAGCCAATTTTTCACTTGCCAGACAGCTCATGCCCTTAGAAATAAAACTACAGACAGCCCACATGCCCAGACCACTCCTAGCAGGTTCACCAGCACAGGGAGTTACACAGAACTTCCAGCATTGAAAACATGCAGATCTTAGAACAACACAGATTCTTTCCATCTCCTGCCTCAAGGGAGAGAAGGACAAAGATTAGACCTCCTGGGGCTGCAGAGCCCAAAGTCTGGGAAGGGGTTAATCTGGTAGCCCCAGCTTGTCCCCAGGACCTGAAAAGAAAGAAGGAGCAGTAAAGGAGTGGGGGATGAGAGAATTTGCACCCAACCAGTGAATCCACACGCCTTCTCTTTGCAATCACAGGAATGACTTGCAGGCTGCACACTTAAAAATACCTTAGTTCCTGCTTAGTTTGTGATTGAATGTGAAGATTCCTTCCATTACAATGGCTATTGCAACAGAGTCCCTGCTTTCTGTCACTGCTGGACTACAACGTTTTCACTGAGCTTCATGAAATTACGGCCAAGCAGACCCTGGAACAGGCTGTGCATTGAGGTAACTCCTGTACTTTCCCTGGCTTTAAAGCCTGGTGAAAGCACTTGCACTTGGTGTGTTGCTGCACCTGCTGTCCCCAGATTTCAGCACACACTGCCAAAGGAAGGCCAGCCCTGTCCCCAGGGTACTGATGGGAAATTGCAAAAGGAATCACTGATGTCACCATTCCTGATGTGGGAATCTATCGTAAACACACTCCCTTGCAAAATGAAAACTTCTCCAGAAGAAGAGAGGAAATTCTGCTCCTTGGAAAAAAATGTCAGATATCTTGGGTTACAATAGTTAACTTTCCTCATGGCCATAGAAAAAACAGTTCCTGGCTTGATTGGAATTGTCCATATGTGCTGATACATGTTAATGTTAAATCACTGCTTGGTTGAGCCTCTCCTGGTGACCTGGAGTAAAAGTGGAAGCCATTTCCTTTCTTCCTTTGATTTTCATTGCTGTTCTTCTGTAAATTACTTCAAACACAGAGCCAGGCTTTTCCCAACCTTTGGGCACATTGCTGTAGCTACTTCTTTCCACTGGTCTCTTAAGTATTAGGAAGAAACCAGCTAAGATTTAGAAGCAGTTGTAGTTGCCATACTTTTGTGTACTCCAGACCCAGGACTCCTGGTTCCTGATGCCTTTGGGTTTTGTGACTTTCGAACTGCTGAGTAAATACTTGTCAAAGGAATGGTATTTCTGCCCCTGTGTGTTTGAAGTGCTACAATCCTGACAGTTGTGCAGCAGATGGGTTCAGTGACACAGCAAATGCTGCAACCACTGAGGGAAGTCCGTGCTCCTGGGTGGAAAGCTCTCCTTACCAGGCAAGTGAGTGTCAGGTTTTGTGTTCTTCTTCCACCTATCCAAGCTGACCCCCTTCAGCCCTTGTGGTGAGGTTCCCAGATAGGTGTGAATGATGAACAATCACAGGTCTGTCAACATATATTTCTAATCTGATAAGAATTTTTGAAAATGCCAATCTGTGTAGCTAATTTTTATTCACTCTTCCAGTTGCTGCTTACTCCCCTGTTCTCTTCCCATGAATACCCAGGATATTCTTTATTTAAGGATTACAATGATCACAGCCTCTGAGGTTAGTACCTAGAGACTTCTTTCTTGTTCATTCAGTCATCAGCCTTCCCACTGACAGAGTAGAAAAGCAGTAAGATAAGGTTTGCTTGGCTTTAGCAATCTTCTCATCTTTGGGAGTAATCTGGATGTTCCCAGTACAGCCTATCACGGAGCTGCAAACATGGAGAGGAAGCAGTTGTACAATTTTATAAGTACAGTTTGGACAATGAAACAAAAATACCTGGAGACAATAGTACATGCAAGAGCCACAAGATCAGCTTATTCCCCCTGTGTCTTTGGGAAGCAGGGAGGCATAAACCTCCTAAATTTTATCCTTGCCACTGTACTGAGGCATTCACATAAACACATATAAGAAGATTAAAGTAAATCATAATAATTGTCAGTTATCTCCTTAATAGTTAGGCAATTTCCTTAAAAGGAAATGCGTTTTATTATCGTAACAAGAGTCGGAAATTTTAAAAGAAATTTAATTTTCATGCATCTCAATAACAACCTAACAGCAGGGGACGGAAGAATCCTCAAGTTTGATTAATAAAAAATTGGAATCACAACTGGCCATTCTGAGGCCAGAACTCAAAACCAAGAAAAGACAGCAAGAAGCAAAACTCCACTTGAGTAACTCCAGCTGCCCTGGCAAGCAGGACCCTGCCCACCTGCATCACCTGCAGAGTCAGGCTATAGGTAGCTGGGAAGCCCATTACATGTGTGTGGTCAGGCTTGGGAACATAACTTTGCACTAGGACTGTAAAAGACCTATTGAACAGAACTTTTCCAAGGATGATGTCAGTGGGTGGGGGCACTACCAGGCTCACAATAAGCCAAGTAAAACGATAGCCGAAATAAAACATTTGCATATAAATTTTCCCTCCTAAAATTTATTAGCAGCAGAGAGATAATGGTGTAACGAGCTGATGAAGAGTCGCCATGAGATCATATTTGACTTAATGTGGGGCTTGTAGGCATTGTTGCACAGAGGAAAGGCTCATTGTGTGTAGTACAGTAAAAACTGCGGTTTAAAACAAAGGGATAAAATAGTTGCCTTAACACAGCAGCAGCATTGTCATTGTAAATCTGCCATGCCACATATTTTATTACATTTTCATAGCAGAAGAGGGAATTTACGATGTGATACTACAAGCTCCGCCAGCCTTCTTCTGTCAGTGGGGTACCTCTCTTAACTCATATCTAAAATATTTGCTGATACTGAAACGTGACTGTGAGATATAAAAACAGTCTTTTACAACTCCAGAGAACATTATATTCATCTAGCTTAGAGCAAAAAGAAGAAAAACAAATCGCTTGAGCATCTGTTTCTGCAGAGAGAGGGCACTTTCTGAGGGAACAAAGAGAGGGAACCACTGCTGAGCTGAGGCTGCTTTTTTGGGTGAAGTAGAAACACAAAGATACTATTATTGTTATTACCACAGACAAAATTGATGCCAAGGATGTATGTGAGAGCCTCACCTTCATCATTACATTTTGGGCTCATATTCACCCAATGTGGACATTTTGGGCTTGAATCTCCTGTAGCCAAATATCAACAGCAATGGATCAGGGCATTGCATTAATTCCTCCTGGCTTAAACTAAGTCACAATATGCTCCCTACAATCAAGGATGATCATTTACTTTCTTCCTGGGGGCCAGTTACAGGATATTCTGAATATGCTGGCCGACATACAATTGTTACTTAACCATGGCAGGACCTTGTCCATTCCAAACACAAGCAAAGACTTTTGATACTAAAGGTTCAGTATTGAGAACTCAAAAACAAGAAGAAGGTGACACTGCAAATTTAATTTGATCAAATATCAGGCAGGTTTCTGTTTACCACAGTAGATAAAGAACTTTGTGTCAAGAAAATCCTGAGGCAAAACGAACTAAGAAAAAGAGCCACAACTTAAGAATAAGACAACAGTAACAAAAATCTAGTAGGTTGGTTTTAAATCAAGAGGGAAATAATAGGAAAAAGAACTTCAAAAGCATTCACAGGGAGGAACATTCCACCAAGACAAAGTCATCTGCCCTTGCTTTCCCAAAAGCAGCATGATCAAAGCTGATTATGGGATTTCAAGTCCTGAATGTTTCTTTGTGTTGCCCAAGCAGAGAAGGAAAATGCTTGATGATACCAAAAGGACAAAAGGAAGATCCTGAGATATTACAAAGCAGGGAGCAGGATTTAATGTCTTTAAAGACCATCAGTGCCTCCATCCCACCCGTGTGATGACGTGGGACACAGTCCACCAGGGTTATGACTGGCTGTGCAGTTTGAGGTAATGCACTGATATAACACTAAGCAACAACATATGCACGGCATTTGTAATGAGATTGGACTTTTAACCTTCTGAAACAGTGGGAAATAACGGGGCTTTTAAAAATACCAGCTCTGAGGTAAGGAGAGGGTCAGCCCGATACAATTTATAAATATAAAACCAGTTGCATAGCTGAGTTTCACTTTAAAACATAAATTATTTGAAAGACGAAGAGGAAGCCAGAGGAGGAGTGAGAAAAAGAAAGCTGGCAAAGAGGAAAGAACCCGAGACAACAGAAGAAATGAGAGAGGAGGAGGGTAGAGCCTCTCACAAACTACCCCAGTACCGCCTCTGGGGCTCCAACTCACACACCAGTTACTGGCTGTCCAGTGGCCTGAGCAGCAAACTCTGAACACCAAAGTTTGAGGAGTGACTCGTCCTCACTGACTGAAATGAAACCAAATGTTTGTTCCTCTGCAAGGCCTGAGCTGCAAACACCACGTGCTGACAGCTCCATCTGGATTGATGGACCAGATGAGGCTGGAGCCAGACACACTGAAGCTTTAACTGCAACTAGAGTGGATCCAAAAGATTGACAGGAACTTAATAAATTTGGTGAACTTGAAGACTATCATAGAATCACAGAATATGCTGAGCTGGAAGGGACCCACAAGGGTCATGGAGCCCAACTCCTGGGACTGCACAGGACAACCAAAGATTCCCACCATGTGCATGAGAGCATGAGAGGTTCCAACAGTGGCAAAGCCAGGAAGGCCTAAAGCAAGGCACTAGTGCTGGACACAAATATTCAAGATTGTCAAATTCTGGCAGCATTTTTTGGTGGAAATATTGGACCAGACAGGACCCCACTGAACTCACTTCTCTACAATCTCAGCCAATGACACAGCATCTTCTATTCCAGGACATTATCCAACATTACAGGCCACTCAGTATCATTACTCAGTTCCCTACTGAATGAACTTCGCTGTAGCTACAACTTTGACCTGCCTCAAGAGGAGCAGAAGAGATCAGTGGCTCACCAAAGCAGTCATGGGAATTTGATACATCAAGGAACCTAAGAAATAGATAATCCGCCTTGAAAATAAGAGACCCCAAGTCTCTTCTCTTGGAAATGGAAGGGAACTTAGGGGAGGCTGGTTTCCCCACCCCTGTGGTAATAACCCGGAACCCACCACATGTCCTAGATGTCAGTCTTGCCACATCAAACATATTTTCATCTTGGTGCCATCTCAGCTGGTGGTGATTTTACCCAGAAAAACTCCAGTTCTCCAAGACCTATGCACTCATTTTAGGATATTTATCCCAAAACCTCTTCCATTAGGATCAGTTCAGGAATCTACTCCATTCAGGCCCTCCACTTCTCTTTCCTGGGCCTGATTTTTAAGGGCACCTTTTTGCTTTCAAATCACAGCACCTGCACCAGCCCTGTGAAAGCCCTCCAGCTCTCCACCAGGAAATTGGCACTGCCATGGCACTTGGAAAGTGGCACCTCCTGTTCACCAGGCTGCTCACAGCACTGGAATCAGCCTGGGACTGTAGTCCCTCATCAAGCAAAATGACTCAAGGAGAATCTGGCAGGAGAAAGAACAGCAAAGTCGGACCTGAGTCAAATGCAGCTCTCCAAGAAATTCCTTTTCACTTGCGAGCGACGCGCAGACTGGAGCTGCCTTCCTGTGACTTGCCCCCACCCTCCTGCAAGGCAGCATTAGAAAGGAGCCTGTCACCCAGGGATGTTTTTCAACAATACTTCATGTCCTCTTTTACTGTCTTCTTTTTAAGCCACTTCCAAAACTCCGTTCCCTTTGCTCCATACTCAGATCAGACTAATAAGAACACCACCTCAGGGAAAAGACTTGTACACAGACAGACTTCCTCTTCAGAGGATCAAACAGACCAGACTGTTCCTTTTCAAGTTTTATTAATCCTGGTTCATAATTTCCACCACATCATTAGTCATTTCCTATTATTGAATAGCTGGTAGCAGCATCATCGCTCAGTAAATAGCAAGATAACCATGCCACCTGCGATTTCTTGGCTGATACCTACCCACAACCACATCTGGGTGAAAGACGGTGAGGTAAAATTAAAAGCCAAACCCTGTAGACTTTTTTTTGATCTGTGGCTCATTTCTTTTATTCACATCATCTGCTCAGCTGGCTACGTAAGCTGCTGCAGACCTTGTTTAAAAACAGCTCCAGAAGATTAACACTAACCAACAGTTTGGAAATGCGGTGATTTTCACTGGAATTCCCCTTCCTGAGGCGCTCAGGGTCTTTGGGGAGCTTGCTGGTTATCGGGGTTTATTGTTTGTTTGGTTTCCTAAGCTTTTCTTAGTTTGTCAACATACTTTAGGTGATTTTGACAGCAAAAATGGGCAGAGAATTCAAGTGCCTTGAAGCAATCTGTTTTCTATTCAGGTTTTCTTGCCCCTTTCCTAATAAAGCTTATTTTTCTTAATAATATCCTTCTTTCTGCCATCTGGCTCAAGCAACTAATGGGGAGAGAGTAACCTGGTCTTTTCAGTGTAGTAGCTATATACTTTAATTTCTGGAATATCCTCTTGGACATTCTTCATTCTTCCTATGCTGAAAGGCTCTCCACACACAAGTTCTGGGTTGGGGTTTCCATGTGGATCACTTTTTTGTGTATCAGGATTGTGTAGCTGTGATGGCCCAGAGGCAGCTGTTAGATGATCAGAAAGGGCTGTTCTCCACCCAGGCAGCAGCTCTTCTCCCCTCTCCTTCTTCCCATTATCTCAGGATATTTTCCAGCCTGAACTTTCCCCACGTGCTTCACGGGAGAGCCTCGTAGCGGCTCCACGCCAAGTTCACAGAAGACAATGACTCTTTCCACCATCTCCAGGGGCAGGGGATGGAGCTCCCAGTTCCCAGGCCTGTGAAAGGATTTCCTCCCTTTCACTTGTCCCCGTGAACGCAGCCTGGTACACAGAGCACGGCCACTGCAGTGTGACTCCAGCAGCCAGGAATGACTTTGGGTTTATGGCTGGGGTTTCTGCCACAGCCTTCCTGCATGACCTCAGGCAAGAAGTCACTTAGACTTTCTCAGGGCCTGTTTCAATTCCTCCCTGCTGTTTTGAGCACAAATATTGGTCATTAGAGGTCAGCTGAGTCCAGGTGAAAAGACGTAATTAAATACCTAATGACTAATGGATTTAACAGCCTTTTGGGGAGTACATAGCTGCTTTTATCAGGGTGTGACCTGTCAGGCCTGCAGACTCCTTCTCCCATCACTCTGGCACTTTCAGGTGGAGTTTGATAAATCCAGGAGCGGGATTACATGAATTGGCTGCACAAGGCTGTGGTAACACTGACACAGGTGACACCCTCACTGTGTCATTCTCTCCTGGCACTCCTTGGCAGCTTTTAGGTTCCTGACTGTGACCCGCTATCACTTGGTGCTTCAGTCTTACCTACAAGAGGCAGCAGGAGCTGGCAATGCCTGTTTGCACTCATTCTGACTGCCTGCAGCATGAGAGAGCTAGATTTTATAGTCCAAGAGGCCCAGCTCACCAGGTGTGAGCTTTTACTTTATACATATATATGTTCTTATCTCTTTTATTTTCCAAAAAAAAAAAAAATACTGTTAATATACACACGTTTGTACAGAATCATAGAATGGTTTGGGTTGGAAAGGACCTTAAAGCCCATCTTGTTCTAGCCGCTGCCATGGGCAGGGACAGCTTCCACTATCCCAGGGTGCTCCAAGCCCCGTCCAACCTGGCCTTGGACACTTCCAAGGATCCAGAGGCAGCCACAGCTTCTCTGGGCACCCTGTGCCAGGACCTCAGCACCCTCACAGGCAGGAATTCCTTCCCAATATCTAATCTAAACCCCCTGTCTTTCAGTTTAAAATAATTGCCTCTTGTCCTGTCACTTTTATATATTAGACCTTGCCAGTATAAAAAGTCCCTCTCCCTCATTTTTGGTTTGGGGTTTTTTTTAATATAAAATACATATTCTATAAAACACACCTATATTGTAAAAAAGCCCCAAAAACTAACTTCCCACAAGTATATTTCAAATCCCCTGTCTGTGTGAACAGTCCATAACCACCTGTTCTATTTTATAGTGTAATACACAAAGCATGGGAATTAGGTTGTGTATTTTCTTACATGCCCACGATACAACCATCTGTCAAATTCTCATAATCTCCTTTCTCCCTGACCCATCACCCTAATTCCACATGAATTTTTTGTGGCTCTGTCTCCTCTGTGGTGTAAGCAGATGGAATTATTCCTCTCTTGAGCAGGAAAAGGAGAGGATGGCATCACCACAGGTCAAAAATAGTGCATGTACAGAGCATGATATTGCAAAGTACTTCGTGTTTTACATAATTTTTCATGTACACAGGTTGGACTATTAAGCTCACCTCACAGAAAAAAAAAGGACAATAAAAGCATCTCACCTCATACAAGACCACTGTGGCAGCATGAAAGGCACAGCTCACTGTCTAAATCCCAGGATCACCTTTTTTTTTTCCCCTGCTCCTCCATGTCTCACTCAAACTCCCACACCTTCCCTCAGTTTGGATAGTACATTCCTTCCCCCAGGTTACTCCTCCTCAGCTCTCCTGGCTCCTCACAGCTGGGGAAACAGAATTAGGGTGAGGTGGCCTCAGCTCACCTTCACCTCATCTAACTCCTCAGATGTCATCACAGACTCCTCACTGTCACACAGACAAGAGACTCAACTCCCTACTCCCTTCCCAGTGAACATGAGCTTATCCTCCTTCCTTCCAGGGCTGAAAAGCCCTAATTAGTGTTCCTGAAGACCTCAGACTATAACAGCATAAAAGGCTTGTCTTCTTAATTATAGTAATGAAATCCTGGAATCACTAACTTGATAATAATTGCTATATGGGTATAACAAATGACTTTTGCCACCTGAAAATGAATTTTCATTAAGTGGGGCTTTTGTTCTCACAGTCATCAAGTTATTTGTTTTCCCTCCTGGTTAAATTCCTGCAGTAATGATGAGAGAAGCATACAATGGGGAATGATGGGCATCTTTATAAACAAAAGTGGTCACATGAGACATAAATCAGAGAAATGGGATCTGGTACAGTAACATCTCAAAATCTCAGCTAAGACAGGCAAAACCCTGTTGATCTTGATATTCTGTACAGATGACAGAGTCTTTATCTTCAGATTCTATAATCCTAAGAGTTGGCTGAATGGAGAAATCATTTCCATTCACATGTAACAAATGAGGGCAGTGAGCAACTGATCAAAACCAAGAACTCCGAAGGAGGACTGGAAACTGAGCCAGGTTTCCTGAGACCCATATCAGGGTTTGAACAACAAGAACCCCCCCCTTTTTTTTTTCCAGTCCTCAAGGCAACCTCTGTCTTTGTCAGGATCCCAGTCACAAAGCTGCTGTGTAACTCCTCTGTTACACTGAGCACTGCTGAACTCTGGTGCACAAGATCCAGGGGTTTGGCTCCCACCGTGGTCATTCAGCCCTTTGCAGGACCAAACCCTGACATCCCCATCCCCACAGCTCAGCATTTCATGTTCCCTTGCAGATATGAACAACATATCTTAATTCCAGGAGAGATCAGCTCTGTAAAACGAACAAGGGGAAGGGAAAGGTTTATAATGGAACATAATTGTTTAGCAGTGCATTGAAGAGCTGCCTGGCATGGCCTGTCCTCACAGACAGCACTTCCTCCTCTAATAGCTGTCCTGATAGCTGGAGCTGTCTTGGCTTTTATCAGCTGGGCAGCCTCGAACTCTGCTCGGACCCAAATGATCAAGTGGCCTTCACAGCTGCCACCACTTCCTATTAAAAGACTACAAGGGGCCTGTGAGATCAGAGAAGGATAAAAACAAGTACTTATCATTTGGGAAGCAACGTTGCTGGTTATCTAAAGCAACGTAATTCTATCGCGAGCTTTATCTGTGAGTGGCTTTTTCCTTCCAGGAGGTAGGGAGTAGCAAAACTTTTCACTTCATAATGAATCCTATTGAAACTCCATTTTGCCCTTGGCAAAAGGCCATTATCCAGCAGAAACATGTAATCATCCTAAAAATGCATAATGGCATGGAAAACGGACAAGTAGTTTCTTGAAATATTGTTTGTAAAAGGCCTAATTTATAATGGGGATTGTTTGTGTTAGGGCCTTTTGGCATGTATGGTTAACAAGAACTTGCTGTTCTGCTGCCAGTTCGTTTAATCAAGAGGGCCTTGTGTCGGCCCCGTCGATATGGCCGAGGAAACAATGGGAGCTTTTTCCCTGAAACTGCCCCATCGTGACAGAGAGAGCACCCTGCTATTTAATATGGAGTTGTTGTTCCTCTTGATAGACACCACTGCTGTCAATGCACCCCATCCAAACATACACACTGTCAGATCCATTGCACCGCTGTGCCCATCGGAAAAAAATATTAGGAATGATCTGGCAGCGCCACTAATTGAGGGCAATCGTGGAACTGTGGCCTCTTTGTACCGATGCGATTGTAGGAACAGCGCCTTCCCTGCGGAAATGTAGCAGCTCACACACAACCGGGAAAGGAACCTCCTGGTCTGGCACTTGTCTGTGCTCAAAGTTGGATCGTGTGCAGGATTGTGTGTGTTTCCCCAAAAGGAAATGAGAAAGGCTGTGGTCAATACTCCTCATCCCTTTGGGGTGTAGGAGAACACTTTGATCACATTTTGTATCTACAAAAAGGGGGTAGAAATGTCCCCATTTTATCTGGCTATGGTTTTGTCGCACATATTAACAAATATGTAGACGCACCAGGCATCCTGGTCTGTGGCGCACAGAAAGGTCTCTCTGGTGTGTGACCTCTGCAGATGCACAAGACGTGTTTGTAACCCCTCCAAGCATCTCTCTTCTGTTAGGAGAAGCTCGTGTTCGGGTTCTGCAAACTGTTTATGGCAGATCCAGCACTTGACACTGGGACACAGGAGCCTTATTCCAGTGCAGAACTAAAGCAATACACAGCAGGCTGAAATGTTCCTGCCCCAAGCCTCATGTGTAGCTGTTCACACTAAAAGCTAACCCCACAAGTTAGAGGAATCTCAACATCTGTTGTGTACCAGGGGCTCCAAAAGAGCTGGAGAGGGACTTGGGACAAGGGCCTGGAGAGACAGGACAAGGGGGAATGGCTTCAAATTGATAGCCGGCAGGGTTAGGTGGGATATTGGGAAGGAATCCTTCCATATGTGGGTGGGGAGGCCCTGGCACAGGGTGCCCAGAGAAGCTGTGGCTGCCCCTGGATCCCTGGAAGTGTCCAAGGCCAGGTTGGACGGGGCTTGGAGGAATGGGGGATAGTGGAAGGTGTCTCTGTCAATGGCAGGATGTTGGAACGAGATGGGCATTAAGGTCCTTTCCATCCCAAACCATTCTGTGATTCCATGTTAAATTATCCATGAGCCATGTGGTGGGGGTGGATGGCTGCTCCTGGCATGACGTGGTGCTCCTGGGCTGCCACCTCCCAGCAGAGTGCGTCCCAGCACGGGGTGACACAAGGCCACCCACCCAGTGAAGAAATGCTGAAGATTCAGGCTGCTGCCGTGAGGAATTCCCTTGGAGGCAGGGCAGCACCACAGCTTTGCTCCTGTCTGCTGTTCAGTACTTCTGGTCAGAGCCACACACAGATCCAGGGGCCGCCTGGGTGTGGAAAGCAGGGTACAAATCCAAGGGCTGCCTGGATGGGAATCAGGTACAGATCCAGGGGACATCACCACAGTGAGGGAAAGATGTGCTGGGGATGAAGTGACGAGGTTGTTTGACAGCAGAGTGCAATCAGATACGGCCTGCACAGGAGTGCCAAGGAGCACAGTGTGGAGAAAAAAGGAGGAATCATGGATTTCAAGATTCACAGTGCCAAGATCTAGACTTGAAAAGTTCCATCTTGTCACACAAACCAGCTGTTTGCTGTATATATGGCAGTTGTGCCCCAAGGTCTTGGGCACAGATGAGATCTATTGTGCCTGGCACTGCACATACATTTATTTTAAGACAGTCCTTGCTACTGAGAGCTTAGAATAGACACAGAATGGTATTTTTAACAAAAGCACAATAATTGCCACAACTAAAATGAAAACAAAGCTATAATTTGGGCAGCTTGACAGTGTGCGAAGGCCTTGTGTGAAGAAATGTAACTCAAAGGATTTTTCACTTTTGAGGCATTCTGCTGAATCCATGGGTATCTCCCTAACATATAGAAAAAAAAGAACCCTTCTTTATTTGCTCCAAAGCTGTGTTTGTACAGCAACTGCTGAAGAAAGACCTTCTTCCTTCCATAACCAAATAAAATGATCCCTTTGGTTATTTATAGTCCTCACAGCCCAAAGACATCACTTGGCTCCCTACCACAAGCCCAGCCATGTGTTACTATATTAAAAAATGCGAAAATGTAATTATGGGGTACTCAAGCCAGTGTCTGCAGACAAAACCTGCCAGGAGGAAGAGACAGGAAACGTGTGCCCTTCGGAGCTGCACTCAGCTTTTCTGCCTCAGGACTCCACCAGGGCTCACAGAGGAGGGATGGGGGCTGGCTCCCCAGCACAGCGAAGTCACATCTGCCTTTCAGCAGAAACCAGCCTGCTGTAAACTGCAAGTGCAATCCTGACCAAAAAAAAAAAAAAAATCAAATTCCCTCCCTGCCAATTCCAAGAGCCGCATCATTTACGCTTGGTCACACTGCGAGCCACCCTGTCTGCCCACAGAGGGGAAGAGGGAGTAGGGTAGGATGCAGCAGGACTCACCTCCCCTGCACAAGCCTCTTGCATCTGTCTGGGAGCTTGGCCCTCTGCGGTGAAGCCATTTCTTACGTGTTCAAATGTAGAGCAGAGCATAGAGACCGAGTTACTGCCCCCTCACACTCTCTTCCAGGTAAAGGGCTGGTGCTTCTGGGACAAAACACTGATCTTGATGTCTTTTCTCAGCTCTTGTGCATCTTCCCAGTTCACAAGTCTCTTCTGTCCAATTGCTCATTACTGTCCCTTTGCTGGCAGCTCCTACCCACGGCAGGACAGCAGAAGGAAAACCTGTCACCCTTTGTGATTTAATCCAGCTGCTCCCCACAGGGCTGCAAGCTCCGTAGGCTCTGCTCTTCTCCTGAGCTGGGCACCACACCCAGGCACAAATCCTGGCCAGGGTGACTGTTAACAAGGATTAACAGCTTTAGGACCTGGAGATCTTCATTCTCCTGTCACCTGTTTAAGCACCTCCACATGACGGTGGAGGGGGAGCAGCTGGGAGATGCTCTGGAGAAGGCAAAGCTCCCACCTGATGTGCACGGTAATCCTGTCCACGGGTGGGCACCTTTGACTTTAATAAGTGACTCCAGGTTCACACTGGTCTGGATGGAATCAGAGTGGAGTTAAGCTGAGACAAATCCAGGCACAGCACCACTTTCTCTGAGACCCCAGGACACCCACACAAGTAGCTAGTGAGGAGTGAAAGAAAGAAGAAAGAAAAAGCATTTTTCCTCAGGGCACATGAGCTCTGAGAGGAAACTTTAGAGAAACTTTGGGGGAGGGATAAGTAATTTGGATGATGAATCGCCCACTGGCCTTCCACAGTAATTTCCAATCAAATTGTCTTTAGGAGGCTTCCCTCAGTGCAGGGCACAAAATCCTCTTCTAAATACACACGGTCTCAGGGTGAGGAAGCTGAGTGTATAACCTCAGAGTGTGTGTATGTATATAAATAAATAAATAAATAAATATATATATATATATATGTGTGTGTGTATATATATATATAAAACCTGTATTAACAAAGAGCTCACAGCCAGCTGTTCACCTGCTACTTCCTTCCAGTGTCAGTCTCTTGTTTTTAGCTAAACAAAAGCCCATCAGTTTCTCCCTCATTACTGAGCATTCACTGACAAAAGGGTGTTTACTTGCCGTCAGAGAGAAATGCAAGAGATAAGAGCAGTTCTCCCCGCCCAGCACTGCCAAGGCAGCCAGAGAAGGGCTGGGAAGGCAAAATTTTGCCCATTTTCAGCGGAAAACAACCCAGCTTTCCATACTGTCCAGCCAAAGCCAAGCACTCCTCTGCAATGCTCACTTTTTAAACCTCCTGCCAGGCTCATTCGCTTTGGGGGTTTGCAATAATCTGCAAGTTTCAACAATTTTGCACAGTCTGATTCTGTGATTAATAAGATTAAAATCTCGCCAGTGGAAGATGAAGCACCAGGATGTTCCCGTACTCTCACACCACTCGTATCCAAACTGCTGCCTTGTCCATTCACGCTGATTGCTTTAGGCTCGCTCAGACCCTGCCACCCTTCCACGTATCCCCGCCTGACAGTGCCTCGTTTCTGCAGCATTTCCCCCAAATTCCCCGCTCTGGCCAGAGCCGATGGGACCTCTCCAGCGCAGTATCGGCAGTGCCACCTTCTGGCCTGCGACACGAATCCCAGCCACCAGCCAGGTCCTGCTGCAGACAGCCTGGACAACCCACCCGGCCCCTCTGGGCTTACAGCTCGTATGGCCATGTGCCAAACCCCACTGGAAGGTGATCCCCAAGGAACGCCAGCTGTGCTGTTCCAGCTCGCCAGATGGAAGAGCTGGGAGCGCTCGGGTCCTCACGGTGTGCCCAGCACAAGCAGTGTGACATCAGTAACTTCTCCCTGCACCATAACCAAGTGCCACCCTTCCCTCCAGCTCAACGTGGATCAGCTTGGGAATTCTCACAGTTTACCCCCATAGGAAGATGTATAAATAAAGGAGTAATTGCTGCCTGCACTATTTTCACAGAATCTCAGAATGGTTTGGGTTGGAAGGGACCTCAAAGACCACCCAGTTCCAATCCCCTGCCATGGGCAGGGACACCTTCCGCTATCCCAGGTTGCTCCAAGCCCCGTCCAACCTGGCCTGAAACACTTTCAGGGATCCAGGGGCAGCCACAGCTTCTCTGGGCACCCTGTGCCAGGGCCTCCCCACCCTGACAGGGAAGAATTTTTTTCTGATACCTCATATAAATCTCATCTCTTTTAGTTTAAAGCCATTCCCTCTTGTTCTATCACTACATGTCCACGTGAAAATCACTCTCTATCTTCTTTATATTTTTTTGTCCTGGTGTCCCAGGATCTAGAAATAGGCTGTTTCTCTTAATCCACGTATCTGTGTGCAAACTAGGCTCCAGTATTGGTTCCCTGAGTCCTGAAAGGAGCAACCACTCTGCAAACAGCAGCAAGTCTACATTCATTTTCAATGCTTACAGCTCTCACCTGGCTGGCAGATGCCCCACAGCTACTTTAGACCTTCTGCCCACTGACAGGCGCATTTCCATCCAGAAGAAACTCAGATCCATACCCTGAAGTGCAGCAGCATCAGCCATAGGAGGGTGAAAACCTGTTTTCAGGAGAATGTCTGTAAACTTGTTCTCTGGACTTCAGTATTTATTCTCTACATTATTTACAGCCATATTAAAAAATGAAGTGCTTCGTGGAGCTTCTCTGTGGGTTTTGGCCACGTGGAACAAATGGGATTTCCTGATGCTTGTATCACACTGGCAGCATTTCAGCAATTCCAGCGCATCTCTCTAAAGGAGCACTTAATGCTCGTTTATTACAGGCCCCATTACACCGCTGGCAGTGGCTAAAGGGGCCTTGATTTTGGCAGAAATGTCACTTACGCCCACCTTATGTCCTTTTTACAGCATCCTGGTCTAAAAGAGTGTATTGCACAGCTCCAGCTTGCATCCTGGAAGCCAAAAGTTTTCCACTCACCCTGGCTTTGGTGAGCTGGGAAGACAATTCCAAGGAAGAGACGAGCCTCCTCTAATACTTATTTTTCCCCTTCTTGCATCTATCAAACCCTTTATAAAGCTATATTAGAAAAACATGGAAAAGCAATAGAGCAAAAGCAGGGCTTGTGCTGGCGAGGATGGAGTTCACTCTCTGTGGTGGGGATGTGTAGCCACAGCACCTGGAAGAGGCCTGGGGGATTGCAGCCCGCTGGGACATGATGCTGGGAATCCCTGCCTGGAAAAGGCCTGTTCAAAGATGATGCACTTCTCTGTCTTCTGGAATGACATCATGGAGTCTGCAAAACTCCTGTTTGCAATTCAAGCCCAAAGGGTATCCCCAAAGGGATAACATTCCTTCTGGTGCTGTTGCAAGGAGGCCACACAACCACCATGTGACCTTGGGAATTTTATCCCTGCCCTCTAAACCAGCCAGGAATCCTTCCTTCCTCTCCATTTGCTTCTTCAGCCTAGGAGTTCTCCAAGGCAAGGGTTGCCTCCTATACACATGGACCATGCCTGGCACAGTGGACTCTGATCTTCACAGAATCACTGAATCACAGAATATCCTGAGTTGGAAGGGACCCACCGAGTCCAACTCCAGGCCCTGCACAGACACCCCAACAAGCCCACCCTGGGCATCCCTGGGAGTGGCGTCCAAACCCTCCTGGAGCTCTGGCAGCCTTGGGGCCGTGCCCATTCCCTGGGGAGCCTGGGCAGTGGCCAGCCCTCTCTGGGGGAAGAACCTTCTCCTAATATCTAATATTTCTAATATCTTGGCTGGCTACTGCTGGAGCACATGATAATATTTGGATGAGGAGAGTTTACACATGTGGGAAGTCCCTTCTAGAAGAAGTCTCCCGACTTAGCCTGGGAACTGCAATTGAGAGATGTTATCATAACAAAGCACAGCCTTTATCTCCCAGTGGGAAGTCTTCCAACTTCCATTTTTTCTTAAACCTATCTACCCTTTTGTAAAAGACATATATTAAAAAAAATTAAGAACTTCCCAACTGAAGTCACATTTCTAAATATGATTTTAAAATACATGTACAGTTTTGGTGGCAAATGGGCAGAATTCCAATCAAGCTATCACCACTGCAATTAAAGTGATTTTTCCCTCTGAATGTATCTCTGACATGGAAAGAAATTACACTATCAATGTATAAAGCTGTTTTGATAGATCAGTTCCCTCACTAAGCATACTTTATACTCATCAAAACTATTAATACATCCTCACATAACAGAGCTATTCTAGGAATTTCAAATCTGAATAATAATATTAGTCATTCTTGAAAGAACAAACACATGCAGCATCCTCAATAATGCAAAGTACAAATGACTAGGAAGAACCCAATTCCTTTTTTTGCCTGCTCTTGTGCAAATTCCCACATGCCTGCATGGATCACGCATCCAAAGATTCCACTAAACCCAACTGAAGAGCAAGAGGAAGCAGTTTCAGGCTATTTTTAAACATGCACAACATGCACCAGATCCAAACTCCTTACCACACGCTCCTGAGAGCTTTTGTAAAATCCAGCTTAAGGGAATTAGGCACTCGGATCTAATTGAATTTTGGTGCGACATGGACACCTAAGTCCTTGAAGCTCCTTTGGAAACTCCTGTCTTATCCAATACAGGGTTCATTTTCCAGCTGAGAAATACCTTAGTAATGGTACACTTAACACTCAACAGCCATTTGACCTATTTTACTAATGTGTTTGGGAAGGAGGTTAATTAACAGTGGATAGCCATATCCTTAAGCTTAATTTTTCCAACAAGCCTGCTCATAAAAGGAAAAACTGAGTACATATTAAAGGAAGCAAGCAATTAAGTTGCACAAATAGTGAGCTCATTGAACTGCAGCTGACTTCTATCATGTCAAAGAACAACTAAACACAGAAGCAATGAAAAGATTGTTGCCACGACCGCCACTGAGAAGTGCCTGGCAATAAAGATGAATAACTTCCTACTTGAAGATTACTGATTAAAGCTCTTAGGAACCAAAAGGTTAGACATAGGCATATCTGGAGCAAAATATTTTAATGCATGTTTGGCAGATTCTGTAACATATTTACAGTGGATTTAAAGCAAAGATTTATACAACTCCAGTAAACTCAGCATTAAGCAGCCTTTAAAATCACGGCAGTTCCAAACATCACAAGTACAGGCGTAACTGGTTCATTTTGATGCCTTAGAGAAGGAGCTACCCCTGCTGTTTCCTAAGGACAGAGGTTGGGAAATTGAGTAGTCACAGGCCTGAGCACACTGTGGGAGGGAACTGGGCCTAGTGGAATGAATCACAGAATCCAGAATGGATAAGGTTGGAAGGGACCACTGGAGGTCACTGAGTCCAACCTCCCTGCTCAAGCAGTGTCCCCTCGTGCGTGTCACTCAGGTTTGTGTCCAGGTGGGTTTGGGATATCTCCAGGGGAGACGACTCTAAAACATCTCTGGGCCTGTTCCAGCACTCAGTCATCTCAATGGCGTATAGAAAACATCAGGCCAGCACTGGATGGACCATTTCCACCAAGCTCCATGGCAGAACTTATTGTCATCCCTAAAATGTAGCTCTTAACTGAGGAAAAGTCTTCTCCACAATAGATATAAATACATATAAATACAGTTAATTTCTCACTTATCTATACCAACAACATCAGCAAGTTGGGAGCAAAATTCCCCAGAGCACTGTTTCAGAGACTTTTTTTTCCCTATTTCTTGCTATGCTTTCCTGGAGTGTTTCCCCAGAAAGGAACTCTGGTTGCTTGAAAAGGAATTTTGGTTTTGATGGTTTTAATGCTGATATTCCCTGATGGAAATGCTTAGCTGAGTGTTTCTGTTTCACCTGGCCCACCGAGGCCACAACAGACAAAATCCAGTGCCCCACAACATCCACTGGGATAGTTGCTCCATTAGTTCAGCAGCAAACGTCCTGTCTTGGTAATTTCTAAATGAAAAAAGGAGTACTATTTTAGAAGAGTGTATCTGTGTCCCAGAGGAGCTCTTCTAGGACACGTCCATGAGGCAGAAGCCGTGCAGCATGGAGATGTTTCTCCTCCACAACACAACTTGCAGCAATGCTTTTTGGATTTCCAGCCCGTTAAAGTTTTCACATGGAAGTGCAGGCCATGGACTGGTAAATCTGAACTTAATGACAGATTATTGTGCTTTTCCCAGAGTCCACCCATGGAATTCTATAGTGTGGCACTATAAACTGTGGCAATCTCCTTTTCCTGCATCCTGAGACTCTGCACCACGGCCTGAAAGCCACTGGCCCAAACAGATGTGTACAGACAAGAGAGAGACCTCAAGCAAAACTGTCAGGCACCAGTGGTGGAATGAGGGCAATGAACTATGCAGAAATGCAGGGAAAAGAGCTGGAAAGGCAGTTTGGCTGGGAACTGACAGTGAGAACGTTCAGGCAGAAGACTCAGGAAAATTTTATTCAGATAAGTCCTGGTTATTTGCTGTCTGTGACTAAATATGAGGCACCTGCAAATGCAATAGAGCAAAAATCTACAAAGCAGAAAAGCTGCTTTATCCAGAGCCCAGGGACAACTGGCTTTGTCTAGCAAAGACATTTCATTTTAGATAGAGAATGTATGTGCAGTTCCCTGAAAAATGACCCTAAATATGATTGTTACACTCTTAGTTCTCACTGTAAAATAGTTCTGTGCATTAATGACATGAATTCTGAGATCACATTTTTGAACATTGGATCCAAAAACCAGACAGAAATCTGTGGGCTCAAACAGCAATTAGCCCATTGACTTTTAAGTGCTTGACCTTTATTTGTCTCACACACCTCCTCCTCAAAATCAACTAACATCTTCTCCTGACTTAGGGAGATTTTGGTACAAATACCTTCTTATTCCCAACCACTGAATGCTGATGGAAGCAAGACTTGCTATTACAGCTCATTTTAATCTGACTTGGAAATAAGTAACTTGGAAAAAGACCTCCATTTCCGCCTGCTTTCTCGTCTGACTTGTGTCTTTTGGCCCTTGAAATTTTTCTGAATCCACTTCCCCTGCAGTGAATCACATAGGGAAGTAAAAATCTTAATTGTAACACGAAAGTTAAACAGCAAGACATGACTTCATTGGAGTGGAGATAAAAGGGCAAGGGATTGCTGGATGAGGTGAAAATCCTCATCTTAATTCACTGGACTTCTTGGGATTGATACAATACAAGCACATGAGAGTAGAGGAAAGTGGGGGTTTTTAACATTTTTATTTTATTGCCTTTCCCTATCCCCTTCAACTGCAACCCTGAGCTTTGGGAGCAGACTCACAGCAAGTCACTAACACAAAGCACAGAAATTACACGTCACGTTGATCCAGAACAGGCAAAACTTGCAAACCCAAAGTGCTCACTTACCTGTAGGAAGGTAACAACAAGCATTTAACTGGCCAGGGAGTGTCTCATTAGCATGAAGGTGATAGTGAGCCTTGGCAACATGAAAGAGAGGCAAGATAAAAGGACAGTAGTGGGAAATACAGGAACTCTAATTACAGCAGCAGCAGGAAAAAGAAACCCAAGTGGCTTGCAATGACTGTGTAACTCACGGATGAGCACGTGTTCTGTGTTCCATCTCTGTCCAATGCCAACAGTGGATTAGAGTCCTGGGCTGCCTACCTTGGCTCAAACTATAGGTTTTCCTGTCTCTAATTTCAGAAATACCCAATATTGGCCAACATCTTAGAAACAGCACAGCCCCTGATGTCAGCCCACAGTCCCTCCTAGCCCTATGACCTATGAATCTTCCCTACATTTATGGGGAGGAAGCAGTTTTTCAGGAGTTAAGTCTTTTTCTGATAAGACTAATTTGCAGTTTCCCCATATCAAATACATTAAATTGGTTTTTTTTAAAAATTCATCTTTGCATTTAGCATTCACATTTGCTGGCCAGTGAGAATTTTGTGCAAAATGAATACTGACATAAGGCACTTCCTACCTATGGATATTTAAAAAGGTAAATAGCTGTGGCATTTTGAACAGCGTTTGTATTTTCTCTCTCATAAATGGTTTGGCCTAAAAATTTCAAATATTCTTTATATTTGTGGCGGCTTTTCAGTATATTTAAGCTCATTTTAAATTCTATTCCTATTTGTCAATACATTAAAGTGCATTTGCTGTGCAACACTTGGTTTTGTTCTTGCCAGACAAGAGGAGCAAACTGATTCCCTGGAATATACCTACTGTGACAAGAAGAGCTGGGAGGAAACAAAAGACATTCCTGCACATTACATGCACAGGGATATGCCCAGTTCCTCTGGTAAAATTAATGACATCACAAACCTATGGATATTTTTCATTTTGTGTGTTGTAAGGGCATGAATCACCACTTTAGTGCAGATTTTAAAAAAAAGTCAGATTGATAGAGAAGGCAGGAAAGCCAGTAAGAATAAATGAAACATACTACTAAAAAAAGTTTTCATGCTCCCTAAATCAAGACTTTCAAGTCTGCCTCTGTAGGCTCAGCTTTTCATATCTTACTAGTTTGACAGTGTTGTAAAATCTCCTTGGAACAGATAAAAATTCAAGAGAGAACCATCAAAATTGACATTAAAAGAAATGAAAGGAAATCCACCACGTACTACCTTGATCAATTATGTTGACATGGCCAGCATGCAGGAGATCCTGCATGAGGATGGAAGCTCTGCAAAGTCAGGCGAGGACAGATATCAGCCACTTTCAATTTAGCAACAGGTTATTGATTGTGTTGAACTTGCAGCTAAAGCTTCCAGCCAAGGATTAGGGGTTTAGAGCTAAGGTGAAAACGATTTTATCCATCACAACACCACAGCAATTCACTGAAAGAAAGAAAGGTGAAGAGAGGCCCCTTGGGTGTTCAATATGGAGCTGATGACAAAGCCTATCCAAAGGCCACAGGAGTGGCCATGCTACTCCTGTGGTTGTTCCTCAGGAGGTTTTAATCAATGGCATCTGCAGAAGTAGCACAAGTAAATAAAAGTTATTTTATTGCTGAAGAGACAGATTCCATGCTGGGATAACATGGCATGATTGGGCTCCCAGCAGGCAAGGCTTCTACAAGAATAGGAAGGAATTTTGCAGACCCAGATCTTCTGCTGCCATTTTGCCTGAAATAAAACTTCAGTTTAAAAATTTGGATTTCTGCTGGAGATCTAAGCTTGTTCTTGTTGTTTTCCATGTAACAATCCTCCTACCATGGAAAAGAAAAAGTGAACCAATGCAGCTTAGCCTATGGGAAGAAAATCACACCCTCCTGAAAGCTGGGTCTTACTCTTTCACAGTGAAAAACTCAGTGGAAAAGTTCTGCTTACAGAGCAAGCCCATTCTCCAGGTAATTCAGGTAAAATCTTTAACAGCAGATGCAATTTTTTTAAAAATTGAATTTAATCTATTTTAAATAATCATCCACCACCTCAGCATTCCTGGCAAACAAAGGCCATCAGTACTACCTTCCTCGCCAACTCACTCTTGGAGAAGGATGAGCAAAGAGAGACTTCACGTGCTGGTGCTTCTCACCTCCAGGAAAACAGCACAGAAAGAATCTGGTTGTCACACTAGGAATTGATGAGGGGGTGGGTAAGAGTCAAATTCATGTCATTACTGAAAAGAAACTCTTTTTGGTATAGGCATTACTCCTGGGCTCATTATGAGAAACTATGAACTCAGTTTGACCACTGTGTTGGCAGGAGTTTCTGCAGGAGTGGGGGGAATTGAAGGGGAAAAAGGATATTAAATATACAGGATTATGATAATAAACAAAAAGGTTATTTTAATGCTATTCTAGGATGTTTTTTCAAGCAATTTTAAAATTCATATGAAAAATACATGCACATAAGGAATTTAGGGTTAGATTTCTTCCTTCCCCACCCCCCGCCTGCAGCTACTCCGTTTCTCCTGGCTTGCCCTGTTTGCCGAGCCACGTAAGTTGCGAGCAGTTTATCTTCAGAGCTGTTTTGCTGGTTTGTTTGTGTTTAGCTGGAGTTCTGATCCTTTCTGGTTAGCGTCTTTCACTGGTAATTACAGGCAGTGTACCGTGAAAAGGTTAGTTTGGTCAGTGGAGCAGAGGGCTGGGCGGGGGGAGAGGGTTAGGAGAGTTTATCAAATGATCAGAGATGCCTTGTTGGCGCTCATCCTTTGTAAACAATAAGAAATGTCAGCGTGGCTGGTTGCTGTCACTGCTGACAGTATAAAGAGCAGAGAGTGTAGCATTCTTTTGGAAAGCTGGTTTACTGGGAGAGGAAACAAGGCTATGGGATGAAGGCACTTGGTGGATATCCGAGTACCTTGGGAAAAGAGAGGAGTTTGGGCTTCTCACTCAGCAACCTAATGAAAACTAGACAAATAGTCCTGCATTTAATATATAGTTTCCACCGATTCATGCTTCTTTTGTTAGGAACAATTCTAGTCTGTATTGGAAAGAGACAGTTAAATATAAAGAAATCATTTCACATTGACAAGCAAGTTTCAGATTAAGAAGCCAGACGAAGTTTATGAAAGAAAAGAGAGCTGCATTCGGATAGGTAAATTTCCATTCCCTGACCTCACATTCCTTCAACTTTGCAACAAAAAGGGGAAAAAAAGTCTGATGCCTGAACAAATAGTCAAATGGTAATCGGGAAAACTAAATAAGCATCTGTGTTATGAAATGCTGGGATACAAACAGCCACAAGTAAACCAGAAACTTTGAAAGGTCTGTGAAAGAACTGCAGCAGAAATAGGAGCAACATGAAACAATTTACAAACACAAAGCTATACCTGCAGGCAAACATTTATCTAAAGGAACAGAATGTTCTGCTATTTAGAATCTCATAGGAGAATGTGTCCTGTAAAAACACAGATACTTTTCCAAGATTTAACTAGATCAGTAAACCCAACCCACCACATTATGCAGCATTTCTAATATGTGGCCGATGTTCCTAAACTAAAACCCAGTGTAAAATAAAGGCAGATTTCCTCCAAGAAAACAAATCACACGTGTTGAATTGTAATAAACAACATACTGTCAAAACAGTGTTATTTAAAACAACTGACAGCACTCCATATTCACCGCTGCCTTGACACACAAAGTACTGAATGGATTTTGAGAGTTATCAGTCTATCAGTCACCCTGGGAGATTTATTGCACTCGAGTCACATAAAACTCACAGAGCTGTTTAACTCTTGATCTTCTAGACTCCACAGAAGGAAAAGGAGAGTGAAATTAGTCTGGGAAAACAGGTAGGGTCTCTGAAGCAGAACTTCAGGCGGTGTTAACTGACACAACTCCCTTGCACTCCACTCCTAAATCCATGGAGATCGTCCACATCCATTCCTAGTCCACAGAGACGGCACTGCCACATGCACGTGCCTGTGAAACCACGTGATAAATAAATTCATACACCCAAAACACAGACATTTATAGACATAGAGGTGGCAACGTTCTCAAAATTCAGTGGTTTTTCACTCAGACTTGGGATACCTGATGCCAGAGAGACCTTCCTCTGGCAATCACAGCCCTGGCAGGTGCCCTAAACTGGGCATCAACATTGCTATGTTTCATGTTTGCCATGTTCCACTGTGTTTCACGTTTTTCAGGGTGAAAATGGTGTTTGGTAGCTGTAAGTGACCCCGGAACAGAGCCCCAGTAACCTGGAATTTCCCTCTATATTTAGAAATAGGTTCTGGGTCACAACAGTAAGAGTGGATTTAAGCCCAGACACAGATGAGGCCTCTCAGCTTCCACTGACACTGGTTTAGACCGCTGGAGTCGGCGAGGATGTCATGAGCTTCACTGGGCACAAGATCAGGCCATACCTCTCATACCTAAAACTGCTTTATTTCCTGGGAAATCCTACCATCAGTGAAATCAGCAGGAGTTTCACCTAAAAACTTAATAACTCATTCTGGAGCTTTTATTCCTCAATGATAATCTCAAAACAAAGCGGGCATTATCAGTGACCTAGTCCTGCATAAGGGTAAGTGGACCTCTAAAATATTTCTTTTCCTTTTTTTCCCCTCGTTCTTTTTTAATTGCAAAGTAACAAAAGGGACTCTCGCTGTTTGGATCACTTTTCATGAAGTTAAATCTATAGACCCAGCCTTTAAGAAACGATTGTTCTCGAAGTGCTTTCTGAACTAACAAATAGTAAAAATAAAATAAAATAAAAAAGATTTGCCTGTCATGGGAGTTGGTCAATAAAATGCAACAGTGTTTATTACAACATTTAAAGTCTGTGATTAAGAACACCAAAAGGCCTAAACTAGAAAGGGTTTTAGCCTGTAATTTCCCTACAGTCCTGGCCTGTACTTCCTTATGAGTTAGCTCAGCAGGGCTTTTCTTCCATGTCCATCATCAGCTTGTAATTATTGCCATTCTCAAAGCTATGCCAGATGGGCTCTTTAGAAGCCGGCATGCAGCTTGTTTATGAGAGAGTGAGCTGTAATATTACTCTACACAGAGACCTATCTGGTCCTAGTCAAAGAGCCATCTTGTTCCCTCCTCCCAGCCCTCCTCACTCTCCCTGCTTCCCTAGGCAAACCTCTCCGTTTCAGCTTGCTTCCCCCTCAGAATGGGCATGGCATGGGCGATACTGGAACCCAGAACACAGAGACTGAACCCTGTCTCTCACTATTCACCCTCCCAAAAAGGTCTGTTGAAATCCAGGCAAGACGCTGACTTTGGGGGTATTTCCCTCTTTCTCACATGTCCTTCCTCCTCTCTGAGCTTGTTTCTCCTTAGAACGAGGACTGAGGTTTAGGGACTGGATTTCCCGTCCTAAGGGAGAGGATAAACATTCGTGGAGAGGTTGAGGTTAAGCAGTGGTGGAGGGAACGGAGAGAGGGAATAACCCGGAGTTCATCTCGTTAGAGGCGGTCAGCGTTAGATATCTGGGAAGGCCAAGACAGTGCTTCTATCAGTAGTTAATGAGGCAGGACTTGCAACAGATAGCCACTTTTAACTTACAAAAGCTTTTAGATGTCTCTGTTTACTTTGATCCATTTCAGTTCATTTGAGACTTTTTTCTTTCCCTTTTTTTTTAAAAAACCTTCCCCCTCCCCACAGCCACCACAGATAAACTGCCTTTCCCCTTCTCCCCCCACCTTAACTCAAACAATAGTATCATTTACCAACTTTTATACTTAACAAGTTTGAAGATCTTTAGTCAAGTTCTGCTACAATGGCATAAAGAAAAAACATGGCTCTTGAGAACACCATCATAAAGAGAGAGGGAGGGGAATCTGGCTGCAGAGACGTAATTAAAAAATCCGACCGCCGAAAGATAAATGAGATAAATGAAAGGAAGGGGGGGGGGGGGGGGTGGGAATAACAGGAAAGGCTGCATTTTCAGGAGAGATTTAAAGTTATTTGTTCCTGATTGGGGGAACTGCTCATTCTTTTATCCCTTGTTATTTTATCCATGTGATGCCAAAAGAACTTTCTTTGTTAAAATGTTCTCAGAACGGATAAAACTAATTTGCTGGAATGTGAAATAATCCAGAAAGTAAGAGGACTGTGCCTAATGTTCACAGACTGAGAATGGCAAATTAACCAGCCACAGTTTCCAGTCCCTGGGGCACAGGACTGGAATTTAAAGCTTCCGAAGAGAGCCCTGGTGCTAATGGATTTGCATGAAACTTGGCATGCTAATGGAGATTGTCTCTTGTAATGAGCTTTTAATTAGGTCTGCTTGGTGCTTGACCTTCTTGTAATATGGGGCCACTCCTCAGATGACAGCATTTCTAACCCACAGGTGTGGATAAACAGAGCCTGTAAACAGACACGACTTCCCCCACAGCATTCCCCAGATCTTCCCCCACCTCAGCATTCCCCAAATCTTGTCACTTCTTTCCCTCAGATTGCTCACCTCTTCATCAGTCGCTATTCCTTCCCTCCTGAGAACATCCTTGCTTCCTTGATTATTATTTTGAGAGGGATTTTAAGTCAGTTGTTTTCGTTTTCTTGTCTGTTTAAAGATAATATTCCCACCCCATTGGAAAACAAAACAAAACCAGCCACAGGAAGCTGCTGTTGTAAGTACACATGGGCAGCCACAGCATGGCACAAGGATGGCTCACAGATTCTAAGAGTTCTCCAGATTCCCACTGTCTTTCCAGAAAATAAATGTGGGGGAAAGCCTTTCTTTGCTAAACAGGCAGCCAAAACAGCCATTTCTAGACAGACACATGAGCTCAATTACTGAGGCTGTACCACCCTCAAATAGCCCTAAACACACGGATGTGTATTTTTGTGTTTTCATATTCCACCAGAAAGGGTTTCTTACCCCTCACTGTGGCTCTCTGAGTCACCACTCCTGCCTTTCATGCTCTCAGGGTGCCCTTCAAACGCTGCCAAGATGTGGTAACATGCTGGAAGGCAGAGCCTTTTGGGAACTGTGTGAATCACTTCTCACAGCACCAAATTTTCACTGGGGAGGCTACCAGCGACCATGCTTTCCCAAATGCTCCAGATACTCTCACTGAGGAATTTTTCCTTAAAACTCTGGGTGTGAACCATCTGAATATGTAGCTGAAGAACAATGGATGCCAGTAAATAAATATAAATCCTTCTTTCACAGCAGCCTCTGCCTGTTCCCCTGGTTAGGAATACAACCAGCAGGCAACCTCAGAGGATACATATTCATGGATTCATAGAGTGTGAGGCCAGAAGAAACCATTAGGTCATCCAGTGTGATTTCCTATATATCACAGGTCATTAACTTTCACTGGGTTACCCTGGGCTGAACCCAATAATTTGTGTTTGACCGAGTGTCACTCGTAGCTGACACGAACCTTTCACGAGGGAGGCCGGTCTCGATACGACGACATCAAAAGATGGAGAATCTGTTGAGCCTTTTGCTACAATCCTTGGGTTCTTTAATTATTAAATATCCCTTTCATGAGAAAAGGTCTCATTTTCAGTTCTAATATATGTAGCTTCTGGCTAGCAGGTTTCTCCAGTAAATTTCTCCAATGGCATTTCTCCAATAAATTAAAAGAACACTGCAAGTATTTTATATCTGTGAAGGTATTTGTACTCTGAGATAATTTACTATCAATCTTATTTTGACAAGACAATCTAATTGAAATTAGGGAGCCCTTGCTTAATTTATACTTGCTGGGAAAGACTCGGAGCTACCTGCCAGCAATGAAAATGAACAGGCTCTGAGGAACAAAATCTGCCAAGTTCCATAATGGAGGAAGGTTATTAAAGTCACTTTAGATACCTACATTGGAGATATCTATCCCTGAGGTTGTCAGGAAAACAAATGAAATTAATAATTTAGGGAACATATAGCCTGAGTTGGTTTAGGCCACTGTGTCTGGAAGACTGATACACCTTAATTCTCTTCAGTCAGTATTTTGAGTGTTAGACAAGTAGCTGAGGTGTAGACAACTTGTGTTAACATCTTTATGTGGCCCCATTGTCACTATTAACATCCAAGTAAAAATTGTGTCAATTTATACCAACCTAATTCATACCAACCTGAAATTGAATAAAAGCTTTTTTCCTCTTAAACTTATACACAGAGGTAGAAATGCCAAAGTGCCTTCCGAAATACTCTGGCTCAATCCAAAATAACTCTTAAAACCTTATTACTGCCACAACATGAACCTTCCCTTCTCTTCCTTCTGTCTGGAGCAAAGGCTTCAGATGGAAAATCTGAAACTGAATATTATCATTTAATCAAAATGCAGACACTCCTCTTGGCAAGTGCTTCAGATGAAGATAAAGGACAAGCATAAGACAAGTTTGTCTTTGTGGAATGAGTCATGGGAAGATCAGCTGTCAAGGCCTACAACTCATTCGGTTCTTCTTACAGATGTTTTTACAATTAAGAAAAGTGACTTGAGTGTCAAGTGGGAAAAAGAGTATTCCCCCAGGATTCATCCATTAACTCTGTCAGCAATACCCCAAGCCTCCACATCAGTGCATGTTCCTTGCCTGTTGACAATACAATAAAGAATGACTATTTACCATATGGTAATTATAGTTCAAGATGTGTTGTCCACATGGATTCTACTTTTGCTTCTCAAATATCCAAACAGGCAGTTGAGGTCTTTAGGATAGCAGTGCCTATGGAAACATCTTTATGGCTGGATTTGTATGTCTTGTGTCTTCAGACAAACTACCATGACCACAAAATACTTGCTGAATGGCTCAGGGCTGTGAAAAGGTCAAAGAGAAAAATCCATACTTGAATCCTAGTGAGATATCCTTACGGATAACTCAAGGTACTTTCTGTAAAGTGAATGAACGAGCAGATGAAAGACAGCATCTTGCCACCAGCTCTGCAATGAGGTATTAGGGAGGAGTGTTGAAAAGCCATGGAAAGTTGTTGAGATATTCAAAACCCAGGAGAGGATGGTAAATCTTCTTTTTTTGTGTGGGTGAAAGTTATAGCAGGAATTTTAAAAAGGTCTCCTGATTGTAAATTCTCTCTCCTCTGGATCTAAGTTAATAGTTGAACGTACAGTGGTGAGATCTGGGAGCAAGCTAAGGAGAGATTGTGTCTAGCACATTGTTAAGAGTTGCTGTACAAGCCAGGAACTGTTCCTTCTTTTCCCAGTGATTATAAATCCCAGAGATATTCCTCTGCACATCACAATTGTTACAATGGATGTGAAATGTTCTTCTCAACTCTGTTGCAGCTTGGATGCTGTGATGATGATATGACACATACGAATGTATTAAAATTAACAATTAGAATTTTCTCCCAGAGTTTTTTTCCCCAGATGGCTTAAGTCCTCCTGGTGAAACAAGAAGCCATGCTCCTTGGAGGACTGACAGGGAACATCAACCCTAGAGATAAACGTAAGCCAAAATCAATAATCTCAGTACTAAAAATGTTTGATCTCCTATTTTCCATTACATCACAGTAACAGGATCTAAACTGCATAATTCCGTTAATTAAAGTGATGGTGTCTAGTTTATATCTATACATATAGTTTATTAAACTTGCTCCTGTCCCCGATGTTTCAGGATTCCACCAAAAATAAGTGATGTAGTTACTACCTGAATACTTAATGTGAAAATCTGTTAATTTGTTGGACGGGAATTCAGGATGAGTCTTAATAAAATGTCCTCCTTGGGAAAAGAAGATGAAAGAGATCTACCATTAGTGGTTTTCCCTCTGTTCTTCTTTGCTATTGCTTAAAAGAAATCAGAGTTAATGGACAATTGAAAAAGAGAACAGAAGGGTGATAAGCAAAAAAAGTCTCCTGAGCATAGTCAAAATTCGAGAAAAGCTTGGAAAAGAACAATTCCTTTGAAGGTAAGTAAGTCCTCTTGAAGCCTTTTATTGACCTTTTTAACAGGGGTATGAAAATATTGAGCATTACTCAATTCTCCAAAGGCTCATTACTATTTCAGCAGGTATTCTTGAACTATTTGAATCTGCCTTCTAGCTGGAATCACCACACGACAACAGGCCTGGGTAGAAAATTTCATTTATTTATCTTCAAGATACACCATTCTAAACTTTCCAGCTAAGGAGGAGGTTTTATGCCCTTCAAGAGCAGGCTCGCTTTGCCCCAATGAAATTAGCAACTTCCTGGATAAATTGTGGAATGCTAATAGTGCAAATGGGAATACAATGTGATATCACATCCTCCGTGAAAAGAACAAGCATCAAATGGATCACCACTTTTTTCAGGTCAGAAAACCAACACTGTTTTGGTTAACAAAGACTCTCCAAATCTTTTTAGCTCATTCCTGTGCCAGCTTTCTGAATTAGGAGGAATTGGAGGGAATGTGGATAGCATTTCCAGTCTCCACAGGGAGAAGTTTCCAGCCTCGTTGTTAAAAGAGGCCAGAATACATTCAGCTAAAAGTTTAGTCCTGAAACAAAGGTAAAAAAGTTTAGTCCTGAAACAAAGGTAAAACTTTCTTACCTCTAACTGTGAATACAGGTGCATCTAGAAACTTTTATTTCAAGATTATTGACCATATTGTGTAGTTTCTCAGGGACCACATGCTTTGAAATTCGTTATGGGGTGATCTTTTTCGGTGACCTTCTGCCCTAGAAAGGTGGAAAACTTAAATTCAAATTAGAATTCAAATTCAAACCAGCACAATCTCTTAAGGTCTAATTGAATTTAAGCTGTCTCCTCACCCCAGAGGTTAGACCTTGCTCTCCTCAAATACAAAACTGTGTGTAAATCTGAATATCCAGTGGATATTTCCCTGTACAGCACATTTAAGTGAGAAGAGGAGAATTGCCACACTGGGGCAGAGCAAGCATCAATATATTTTTTCCAGGAATGATCCTAAGGAGACATCCAGAAAAGAGCAAGAACAGGACAATAATTTCTGATATTTGTCTGAATGCTGTTCAGCTCCAGCTGTGCTCAGCCTGCTGGATTTCATGGTTCTTCTGTTTAGAAACTCTTCACAGATCTCTCTTACAACTGCTTGCACAGACTCCCTTAAAACTATTTTTGCATCCATCTGCACATCCTCTGATGAGGAGTTCCAGGGATGAGCCACCCATCTCTGTCTGGTTTGAACAGGACTCCTATTAAATGAATTAGCTCACATTGCCCTCCAGTTCTTGTACTGATGTATGAACAGATCCCAATGGATACTCTCTGCATCAGTCAGCCTTGACAGCTTTTCCAGGCTAACAAATCCCAACCACCATCCCAGACATTTATCAGCCCTATTGTTCTCTGAAGGTTCCTGTGGGAATGGCTGGAGCTGTACCAGGGGAGATTTAAGTTGGATATCAGAAAAGGATTTTCCCCCAGAGGGTGCTGGGCACTGCCCAGGCTCCCCAGGGAATGGGCACGGCCCCAAGGCTGCCAGAGCTCCAGGAGAGTTTGGACAATGCTCTCAGGGATGCCCAGGGTGGGATTGTTGGAGTGTCTGTGCAGGGCCAGGAGCTGGACTCGACAATCTTTGTGAGTCCCTTCCAACTCAATGACTTTCCATGACTCTGTGATTTTAAGATGAGGGTCCAGAATTCTACACCATGCTGAATGAGTAGGCAATAAATTCATTTCTAGAACAGTGTAATGATCTTCTCTTTCCATCTCCACTCCCTTCCTCATCATTCCTAATATATGATTTGGGGCTTTTTGACTGCTATTAAGCATTGAACTGACATTTCCACTGAAGTATAAAGAACCCTATTGATCATTGCATCTTTTTCCTGAGTAGTAGTGGCCAGTTTAAAGTGGCAGTGGTCAGCTTAAAGCTCCTCACCTTATAGTGAAGCCCAGATCCTGTTTTCCAGTGTGCATCCATTTACAGGTAGGTCTGTTGAATTTCACCCTCTATTTTGTTTATCAGTCACTCACTCCTGCCAAGCTCTTTCACATTCTTTCACTATCCATCAACAGCTTTATTCCCCTGACTAAATCCTGCCTCATCACCAGATGTTCTCACTGTTTGCTCTCCTCCTCTGACCACTTATGAGTGCATTGAACAGAACAGGCTCCAGCCCAGGGCTCCACTGGTGAATTTCCCTCACTGCAAGGACTGAGTTATTTCTCTGTATCCTGTTAAGTTGGTTACTTAACCAGGCAAGGATCTTCTCTTCTATCCCATGGATGCTGAGTTTCATTAAAAGCCTTTTGTGGGGAATTTTATGTACAGCCTTTTGGAATTCCCAAGTGGATCAGTCTATTCACTTGTTCACTGATCCTTTCAAAGAACTCCAAGACATTTGTAAGGGAGGGCTTCCCTTCACAGGTTCCATGTACACTTCCCAAGTGAGTCATATTTATGCATGTGTCCATTACATTTGACTAATTTGTCCATACAAACACCTATATTACACTTCCATAGTTCTCTGAATCCTGGCTAAAATCTTTTGAAAAACTGGCGTTACATTTGACTCTCCCGAAGCTGGAAGAGACTGGGAAAACTGGAAGCTATAAGGCTCACACAAGTGACCCATGGAGCAGCTGTTAAGAGAATATCTTGTCTTTACAGCCCACAGAAATGGTCAGAGCTCAGTCAAACTGCTCAGTTCAGGCACCAGAGATCTTAATTGCCATGACTGCTTTTGCTCTCTGTATGGAAACTTCGAAAGCTCTGCAAACATCCAAAACCTTAAACTCACTGCTCTACCCAGACACTGCCAGTTTACACTCCAAATTATTTAGGTTTTGTAAAAGCAGACAATGAGGGCTTTGTTCAAGAAAAATGCAAGTAAGCCAACAAATAAACAAGACAAAGATAGACCCTGGGGATAAACATTTCAGCTTGGGACATTTACAGTGTGGTTTCCGTTATCAAACCCAAGTGATCCTGGTGAACAGGGCAGGGAATCTTCTGCAACCACCTCAGTGTGCACACAAAGGGCAGCCACCAGGCCCCAAACATCCTCCTGTTCTTCATTTCCTACCCCAGGTGTTCAAAATGCTGTTCTTGAATGATGTAGTTCCTTCTCAAAAATCAGGGTTTCTTCCAGGCTTTTTCACATCTCCTGCTCTCCCGTTCATTCCCCTTTGTGACTCCAGTTCCAACATCCTCATGTTCCTTCCACATCTGCCAAATGTTTCCCAGCAACCGCATCTCCCTGCCTCACCTTGTCCATACCTTTACCCCTTTCACCCCAAACCTCAACTACCTCATCCATTTACTTAAGTCCTTCCCAATTAGTTTATCTCCTCAGGGTAGAGATTTCCTTCCCTTGGGCTCCCAGCATTTTAATGGCTGACTCTCAAGATTAATTCACTTTCTTTTATGTGTAATAGTGATGAAGGGTCAGACTATACCCACTATTTTACACATGACACTTAATCAGAGAGAATCTTAGTTACTGAAGCTCACAGCGACAATCTGTCACAGCAGAAAACTGAACCCACATCTCCCAGGTCCACAGGAAATGCTGTTATGATGGACCAGCCCTCCTCTCTCAGGTGGTGATCCCACTGTGGAAGTGGTGGTGGCATGTGACAGAAAGAAATCAATTGTTCTAAATACACATAGCTCACCCTGGTCCCTGCTCAGACCTCTGTAGTGCTCACATCACAGATCTGTTTAAGCAGGTAAGGCAGGAAAAATGGAGTGGTTGCAGCCCCATCCTGAAATAAACTATCAGCACTCTGCAGCTCAGCTAAAGGAAGGCATTTGCCAGCAGAGCAGGGCAGTGATTTTGTGTAAAAGAAGCCCCAGCAGTGGGTAAGCCCAGCAGCTCTGGCAGCACCAGCCTGTTTGTGCTAACGATGACAGCTGCACAGAACTGGGAAAGTTTGTAACTTTGCTTGTTTCCGACTCATCTAGTTGCCCTTTTCAGGAGTGCTGTCTGCCTGAAATGGCCCAAGGCCTTGTCTCACCCCTCCCTGGAAATGGAAAGGCAGCTGGTATATCCCACACTGTACCAACCGCCTGTAAAAATTTATGTTATCCAGCTGGCCAGGAACAGGAGGAGTTTCTAGAGCTAAAGCCACGTTCAGGGACTGGTGCATTTGCCAAGTGCCTATGGAATGAAGGGAAGATGGGTCTCAGCCCCAGGACTGCACTCCTGCTCACGGGTCCTGTGCCTGCGGACCCCTTGTCGTGCAAGCATTCCCAGACAGATCAGGGAACAAAGTGTCAGACTTCCTTAGATTACTCACATGAACCAAACAAGTGGGATTTGGCCTGAATACAGGAATCAGTCAGTTATCCACTGCTAAAATATAGTGGATAATTGAAGATGAAAGGCAGCTGTAAACAAACAGCAGACCAGAATATTACATTATTCAATAGCACTAGGACTGAGCAGCACATGGAAAAGTACATTCCTATCCATCTGAAATGGCAGGATAAACTTTGATAAACAGGACATCATTATCAAATTATGGGTCAGATAAAGTATCCTCTGCCACACAGATGAGAGTGAATGTTGTCACTCACAAAGGAGGTGATGCCAGGAACTGGCCCCTCTTGCCTGGACACAGTGGGAGAGCTGAAAGCAGGGGAAGAAGGGAAAGGTTAAGAGCTTCTCCTGCTGCTGGGGAGAAGAAGAGGACAGCAAGACAGATGCTGTTGCTGCTGGGAAAGGCCACCTCCTCCAAGCACCCCAAATTCTCCATCAAAGTAGTAGTGGAAGAGATGGCTTTCCCAAGATCTGGCATGCACCAAGCAGGCAGCAGGGCCAGGAGTCTGCCAGCTCCAAAACAGCTTTGCCTAGAACTACAACCTGCTGTAGTCCAATTCAATATTCAGACCAGATGTATGAGTCTGCCAAGAAACACATCCTGCCCCTGGTGTTTCTTCTCACCAACAGAAACGGAGCCAGCACTACGTGCTGGGGAATCCCCATCTCTCCATTTGCCCACTCCCACACAAGATGTCTGAAATTCCTCCTGATATCCCGTGATGACATCCCTGTGCTGTCCCACAGCACAGAGCATCTGCTAAAATCCACCATCCTGCTACATGTGCATGATCTCCCAGCTGGGCAACTCCAAAACCAGTCCTGTCAGGTCCTGCCCAGGCCTGGCTACAGCCTAGCTGATCAGAACAGGCAAAGAGAAATGTCAGTCTCATTTACTACAAATGACACAGCCACAGGGTGAGATTGAGCTTTGGCTCAAAGCCTTCAGTGCGATCATTCCCGCACCACCCCCAAGGAACTGGGAGAATCAAGTATGACCCCTTCCCTGCTCACCACTTGTTGCAGAGTGGGGGGAAATATGGCAATCCTGTGGCCAGAACATCTTGCTTTTCCTTCATTCCAGCTCAACTCCACTGGCTGGCACACTGTGAGAGAAATGAAACAGCTGGAGTTTCTTCCTGACCTTCTTCACCACTTCCCTGCTCATCTCTGCACCATCCCTCCTGCCCCTCATCTCTGGGGGAAGTGGGGAATGAGAGGCTCCCATGCTGGGTGGGAACCTTGCACGTCCTCATGCAGCTGTGCTATGGCTGGTCCAGTTGAGCACATATTGCAGAGATGATTCAGTCGCAGTAAACTCACCACAATCTGTGTCTTTTCCTTTTTTAAACATGATCATTCTGTTTCCAAGAACAGACCAATAGCTTTTATAAGCCCTACAAATATTCACCTTTAAAAATATGCTCCTTCTTTCTGGAGAAATTACTTTTACGTCTATTTTTAAAGTACAAAGGAGTTGTGGTTCTCCATGTGGTTTTACAGTTTATGGTCCCACACATTTTGCAAACTGTAAAATACGGATGTTTCCCTAGTGGAAAAATTTCACTATAAAAAATTCATGGAGTTTCCTGTTTTCACATGGGGCTTCAGTATTTTCTCTTTAAAAAAATATCACCCCTATGGAAGAATCTGGTGGAGCTTAATGGCAAAGGAGCAGCATGCTACAGATGTGGGAAGTGTCCTACAAAATGCAATGGGAAATGATAACCTCTGTTAAGGAAGTCAGAGAGTAATTCAGAAGTCCCTATTACAGTTTTCATTTACTGATTTGTACCTTTCTATAGGAGGTTATTTTTCATTACAAGCTGACTGGGTTCAGCCTTGTTACATCTCATGTTCCACTGGGGTAGAGCAGTGTAACAGCACAGAACAGAGCTCACAGCCCAGGAGTGCTTTGGGACACACTCCACGGGGACAGAGGGATCTGCCAGGATCCTGCTGTGTGCAGCTTGTGTGACAGTGACTCCACAGAGTGGGGTGACAGGAGGGACCAGGACAGCCCCTGAAAAACAATCAGCAGGACACTAAGCATATGGGAGGCATTGGACACAGCACAGGCAGCACAGGCTTATAGCAGAGGGACTGAAACATCATAGAATCACAGATTCATAGGATGGTTTGGGTAGGAGGGAACATTAAAGCTCATCTCATTCCAATCCCCTGCCATGGGCAGGGACACCTTCCACTATCCCAGGTTGCTCCAAGCCCTGTCCAACCTGGCTTGGAACACATCCAGGGATGGGGCAGCCACAGCTTCTCTGGGCCCCCTGTGCCAGGGCCTCCCCACCCTCACAGGGAAGAATTTCTTCCCAATATTCCCTCTAACCCAGCTGTCAGTCAATTTGAAGCCATTCCCCCTTATCCTGTCACTATCTTACCCCTTCCTCAGGAAACCTCCTCTTGTTAGGACTGGCTGGAGAAGCCTCTGAGGGGCAAAGGAAGAAAAATGTGCCACAGGAGAGTAATCAAGGTGGTCTTAAGGTCTCCTGGGATGTCTGGGTGTCTGATGCAACTTAGATACCACTCATTACTCAGGGCTTAAAGTGCTTAAAGGCAAACTCTCTCTCTCCTCCACTTCTCCTTTCGATCCTTCACATCTCACTTGTGTACAAGAGTGACAACGTGACTTGTGGCAGCAGCAGGATGTCACTGCATGGCCACCCCGTAAGTGAGCATTTTGTGCAAGATGAGGACTGATCCAATAGCCCAGAGAGAGAAACTCTGCTGCAGCCTGGGGTGAGAACTGGCTTCCTCCCTTCCTCCTGGAAAGCGGGATCCTAGATTACAGCAATGACAGCAGCAAGAATAATATCTTGCCTGTGTGTTCAAAGCCCTGCCTGGATTTTTTTGTGGCTGTACAAATGGGCCTGTTGACAAATATTAGTGCTCAACACATCCTTTGCTTCCCGTGTATCAGTAAATCATCAGGGCTGCAGCAAAGCTACGAGTATTTGTCTCACAATACTTTATGTACCGTCATGATCTGAGCTCTCACAGCTGCCTTTTTCACTTCTGTGATTTCAGCAATGCAAGGATACCTGGGCAAACTTAAAGCCTTTTTTTATCACATACTCGTCACATAATGCTTATCACATAAGACTTTTGGTATTTTCAGTGTAGCTCAGAGGGGAAGCCCACCAGCTGGTGCTAGAACTTTTAGCACCTGGAATAATGTCTTGAAACCTCAACAAAATCTTGTGAAAGGGATTCTTTTGTCACAGAAAGAACAGGTTTTTTGGCTTCTCATCTCTCATCCCAGATGAATTTGCCAAATCAGAAAATCCAGTGCTGTCAGTGGAGATTGTGCGAGTTCAGTTCAAGATTGTCAATCTAGAATCTGTTTTTCACATCTGTAGATAATGTGAGGCTGCCTGCAGTGCCTTAAGACAGCTAGGAGTCACACTGGAATATCCTTCACTACACCAAAGCCCTGGAAACTTAGGTAAGGGCACACAGACATCAAGAAATATACTACAGTCACACAGCCAGGCAGTGTAGAGCCAACAATTGAAAAATTCTTCTTTATTTTTTTAATTTTTAAAAGTATTCTCTGCAGTCCCTTTGCAATTATCTGCTTTTCTGCACTGGCCCAAGGGCTGATCACAGCTGGGGACAGGGATTTCTCTGTAGGTTCTTCTGTATGTACACAGGCTGTGCAGGACTGTGATGCATGAGCTGGTCATCAATTTCTCCACACCCAAGGCCTCTACGAGCTTTTCTCTTTGGGCTGGGAAACAGCACAGCTTCACATCCCAGAACTCAAACTCAATTCACTTCCTACTCCCCCTCTATATTCCTCCTTTTTTTTTTCTTTTTTTTTTTTTTTAGCTGAATGGCCATAAACTTCACCAGCAGATTCCATACGGGTTATGTTACACCACCACCTGACTCCAAATCAATTACAGTCCAAAGGGATAAAGTTGCAGAGTCTGTGAAGCCCAGCCCTGGGGTTTCCATGAGGGACAGAGAAACTACAGTGCTAAGAACAGAGCCTGGAGATCCAGCTGAAAGAACTGAGTGATTTCACGATGAAAGCATGGACTGGGAGGCAGGAGAGCCAGGTCTGTGTGCCCTGCTGCTGACTGCCTGCATGAGATCAATCTCTTTATTTCATAGCTCAGTATATAGCTCCTTGCACACCAGAGACCCCCATTTCTGGGGCTTCTCAGTGCTATCATAACCCAAATATTTCATTATAAGGATGCAGAATGTTTTCTGGAGGACAAAGGCACTGCGAGGGTCTGAGATTCTGTTTCAACACAATACCAGAGATTTCCACTGCAATTCTAAGAAATATGAGCACACTGATCAGTAAGAGCTGCCAGAATAACCCATATTCTTCTCTGACATCCATCATTAGAGGGAAATCACAGGAAGATGAGGATGGAAGGGACTTAATTCACTACATTCTGCTTCCTGCTGTTACAAACAACTGTGTCATACAATCCTTCTCATAAGTCACACCTGACAAACAAACAGGTGTATTTTACAAGGCTGCAAGAAGTGCCTGTGACGGGTACAGCCACAGAGATGAGATTAGGCAGGTTTTGGGTGCCACAGATCTCATGAATGAGGCCCTCCACCATCTACACCAGTTGTGCACCACACCAGAAACAACACAGAGCACAGAGGTCACCTGGCTTTGTGCTTATACACAGAAAAGGCTGAGCACAAGGATTGCTCGTCTCTCCTTCTTCATGTTTTCCCAAGAGAGACTGGAAAAGGGATAGAAAATACAGTATTTCTTACAACCCTGAGACACATGATGCTCAGCACAGCATTGTGCAGCACCATTTTGAAATAGCAAAGATAATTTGTTTTCCACCAGTCTCAGCAGAAGCTGTAACATTCCTAATGAAATGAAGTTCTGCTCCTTCCCATCCAGTTCTCTTCAGCTCCTTTGGCCTAAGGTTGAAATCACCAAATCCAGAAAAATTTCTGAGACTCACAGCTCTTTATCCTTTATTTATCTCACTGAATGGAGAAAAACAGAAATTACCAGGCACTGTGGCAAGAAAGAAACAAACACAGGGCCTGGTGAAATGTGCTGCATCCCTGCATGTCCCAGTGGGGCACAGCCTGAAGTCTTGGCTCAGTTTTTAACTCAGCACAGCTTGGAAGGATATTAAAGAAGGGAAAATGAAAGAAAAGCAAAGATTTCTGGATAAACCAGTGGAAGATGCTGTTGCTTAGCACCTGTTCAATAAGTTACATAAAGAAACATGACACATCGCCCAAAAGCCCAAAACCAAATTTCTCTCTGGCATAACTCTACTAAATCAATCAAATTACACAAGGAATGACCTTAGTTCAACACACCTCTGCCTAGCAGCCACTCAGGGTTTGCCCTTCCCAGTTTTAGCACTGTTTCTCCAAAAGAATTGCGATGGAGACCAGGGAGTTCACCGGAAAGTCAGCCTTTGTAGATTTGGAGTTATGGGGAGGGGAAAGGAGGGGGGTTACAGTTCCTCTCTTGCCGAACCTGCCCTGAACTTCCCTGCCGCAGGAACTCCGAGCTCAGCACATACGTTAGCGCCTTTCAGGGCATTCAAACCAACGTAAGCACAGAAAGGGAAAAAATCTTCCCTCGCCAGCTTTTGATACAACCTGGAAAACAAACAGCTTGGAAGAGTTCCTTTTTCCTCAGCAGTGAAAATCGTGGTAAAGCACCATCTTGATAGTTCCCAAAGAGATTCATTTACAAAGATCAGTATAGGGGAGGCTTGTTTAGTCTCCCGAGATGTATCTCATCCTCTGACAATTCACTGAGACCTTTGCTGTATCTCGCTATATGTGTATAATTATCTGCTCTGATACCTGAGCTCCTATGCAACAGTCTTACTCCAAGTAATCCAAACTATCCCCAAGGCATGGCACACACAGAATGGTCAGGGGAGAGAGGGGAGGAGGGGCAGCGGACTTCCCTCGTTTGCCGCTGGAAATCGGCATTTTAGGGCCTTGTAGTCATTTCCTTGCTAGTGTGAGGAAACTTTTTGTACATTTATATAAAATAGGAGGCCAGAAGTGCACACCCCCATCTTACTTCCTAATATATTATGTTCTCCCCTGCCGAGTCCTGGGACTTAGTCTGGATTTGGTAACTGAAGTAATATAAATGTTAGCTAAGAAGTATTCCAGCAATATGGTTCCAATTTAAGCTTGTTTTGAAGTCTAAAGAACTAATATGTCTCAGAGATTCTTCACTGGATGTTTAGCTCTAATGTAATTTGTGCAGGAGTGCACACTGTTCTCTGGAAGCCCTTCTGCAATGCTCCAGAAAACAGGTTCCTTCCCAAGCAGGATGGAATCATAGAATCCCAGAATGGTTCAGCTTGGAGGAGACATTGAGGATGATTGAGTTCCAACCACTCTGCCACAAGCAGGGCAACTTCCACTAGACCAGGTTGCTCAGAGCCCTGAGTCCTTGAGGGTGCAGAGCAACCATGAGCCCCAGCCCTGGCTGATACTCGCTGGCCTCCTGTGAATTTTGAGGCTTTGCTTAGGGAATGGTGTCCTATTTGCCAGGCCTTGTGGATAAATGAAGGCTGCATGTTGCCACTGGTTTCACTCCCCTTTTCCTCTTGTTGTTTGGAGGCGAAACAAGCCACCTCTGAAGGAAGCCATGCTCTGCAAGCTGTTTGCACTTTACTTCAATAACATGCTTCTTGCAACGCTGCCTTTATTTGTGTAGACATGCATTCTCAAGGTTTGCCTGCCCCCTTTTCCTCCCTCACACCCCTACGGAGCCCCTGCCTGAATCCAAGTAATGAGCTAACCCATGGAACTCATTGCCCTTTATCTTGCTGGGGAACGTGCACCTTTTGAACTGCCATCTGCAGATTGTGTTGATGCACTGACTTGTTAACTGTGCCATACTGTGAAGGAAATGGCATGATTTAGATCAAGTGCTCTGGACGGCTGTTCATAAGAAACACTTGAGCCAAGCTGTTACTGCTCAGGATGTGCCCTGGGGAGAGGGGTTTCGTTTCGGGTCATGCTCTTGCCTTGTATGAGGGCAGGCGCAAAGTACTGAAATCACAGTCCTTCCCTGAAGCTGAGGGGAGGGGGGAGGAGAAACATTATGAAACCATAGAAGCGAAGCTGCCAAATTAACTTCTCACCCTTTCAATCACACTCCAGAGGATAAAAGCCTAACATTTCTGCCTCAGAAACAGGCTCAGTTTACACCAAACAAGTTATTTCTCTAATTTATCAGACTTGCCAGCTATCATTCTAATTATTGGAAACCTCAGACTTTTTATGAAGTCAGATGTACAGCGTTATTTGCATGGTTGTAACGTATCACCAGATAAATAGGTCTTGGGGAAAGAAAGGCTTTTTAGAAAGGGATCTGCAGGTTTCCTTACACAGTTAGGGATTTAAGAACACTATCACTGTGAAAAAAAAAGTGGTTCTGGATTTAATTTTCTTTTGAAAAAAATGCTACTTCCAACATAATGTAACATAGCTCAACATGAGAGGAGGAGACTATGATGGAAAGCTCATCAAAGGACTCCCAGTGACTTTCACTGGCTTTGGATCAGCCCTTAATTCTTTATCTTCCTTTGCCTAGTAGCACAATCGTGGAAACAAGCTAACACCCAGCAGCCAGGCCAGGCGGAGGAGGAGGAGGCAGCAAGAGCCATTGGGACCGGCTGCTCGCCCAGCCATTCCCAACACAAACACTGATTTGTCCGTTCTATGTAAATGGATGATTAGAGTCATTCTCTAAGACAAATTTACTTTTCTGCACACTCTAAATCTGTTTAGTCACTTTAAAGGTGTCAATTATTGGAGCATGCTAAGACTATGAATTTCTTAGTAATAGCTTTAATAACATTTTGAAATGAAAAGCAGATACCTTGAAGTTGGCTTACTTTGAAAAGACATATGAGTAGATCTGGTTTTAATTTATGTCCTATTCTACATCTGGAATCCCTTATAATTAAAACTAAAAGCTGGACTACTACTTCCACCTGTCAAATGATGAAAAGATGAATGCACTAATAGCTTACTAAATAGCCCAACATGATCGAGTTTACTTTCCCGTTCTATACAGTAAAAAAGGATTTTGGACAGGAGGCTAAAGGTCTTTGGTCATTACTAATAACACACTTTCAGTATTAACCTACGTACTCCACTACCAGCACCACCACCGGCACCTTTTAGCACCAAGATCTCTAAACTGCACTTTGCATTTTGATCACTTGTGTGTATTCAGCTCTGCTGCTGCAGCCTCTCAAGCTTTCCCAATCCACAGGTGGATTTTCTTCCCCATAACTATTTTCAGCCACTCCATATTTTTCTTCTTCTCATCTTATTCTCTCATTGACTACTTTAATCCGTCAAGTTTTCCATCCGTATTTCTGAAGCACTCTTATCCCAAATGACAGCTTTCTCACTGATGTGAGCAGTTCAGGGCATGTGGCAACTTGGACTCTATTTCTGCAATCTTCTGGTCCCATTCCTTTATGATCCCATCGCCTCCTGTTCCTGTTGATCCACCTGCCTCATCTTACTACACTGGCTGATTCATGACAATTTACCTGGATGGATTTGCATAGAACCAAAAAAATCTGGACCCCCAAAAGGTTAGTAGGGCCTTGAGGTACAGACATTATAAATAAAGTGACAGCTGTTGGATTAATGGTTAAAACAACAAAAATATTCTCCTACAGAAATAATGACCACTTTTTCTCTAATGTGTTGATACATCACCCATGGGTCCTTTTAGGTGCACAGTCAGATTATGAATCTTTTAGGGGAATCCAGGAGATTTCAGCTCTTCAATGAGAGCCTGGAGCCCCTCTGCTCTGCAGCCAGGCTGGGAGAGCTGGGAGTGTTCACCTGGAGAAGGTACCAGGGAGACCTTAGAGCACCTTCCACGGCCTAAAAGGGCTCCAAGAGAGCTGGAGAGAGACTTTGGACAAGGAATGGAGTGACAGGACAAGAGGGAATGGCTTCCCACTGCCAGAAGGCAGGGTTAGATGGGATATTGGGAAAGAATTGTTCCCTGTCAGGGTGGGGAGGCCCTGGCATAGGGTACCCAGAGAAGATGCGGCCGCCCCATCCTGGAAGCGTCCCAGGCCAGGTTGGATGGGGCTTGGAGCAACCTGAGATAGTGGAAGGTGTCCCTGCCCCTGGCAGGGGGTGGGACTGGATGGGCTTTAAGGGCCCCTCCAACCCAAACCATTCTGGAATTCCATGGTATAGCATTGCAAAGGGATTCACCCCTCTGGTGTTTTTTGGATATGGGGTTTCTTTTTTCAACATCTTTAAAGATAATTGGGCAAACATGTGCTGGAAAGAATGGCTCTGAAAGGCCAGAAGAATCCCAGAATGGTTAGGGCTGGAAGTGGTTTAAAGATCATCTAGTTCCAACCTTCCACTAGACCAGGTTGCTCCAAGCCCCATCCATCCTCGCCTTGGACACTTCCAGGGACAGGGCAGCCACAGATTCTCCGTGTAACCTGTGCCAGGGCCTGCCCACCCTCACAGCCAAGTATTTCTTCCCAATATCGCATCTAACCCTGCCCTCTGGCAGTGGGAAGCCATTCCCTCTTGTCCTGTCACTCCATTCCTTGTCCAAAGTCCCTCTCCAGCTCTCTCATGCAGAATATACATTCTTTTAAAAATAAAAGAATAGCAAAGGAGTTCATTTCAAAAGGAAAAACTTTAGTTCTGTCCTTGCAGAATCCTTGCAGCAGCCAGCCAGCTGTGTGGGCTGTCTCTGAAGATTAATTGTCTCATTGCCTGCTCTTGTTTCCTCTGTTCATAGAAATATGAAAATATCCGATCTGGAAAACAGGATTTTACTCTGCTTGCTAAACAGCTTGGAATATTCTAAAATGTAAGGGTGTCTGGCCTAGATAAAGCAGTCTAATTAACACTGTTGTTAGTATCCTCACAGCTATTGCTATTTCCAGTGCACAAACCTCCCTCCAGTGGTTCTTACAGTTCTGAATACAGCTGAATAAATTATTTTCATATCACTGCATTCCTCAAAGGAAAATAAAAGTCTTGTCTCCTGAGTTGCTAGAGAGCTGCCCAAAAGCCTCCTTGGCATAAAAATGCCAAGAGACATGAATATTCCAGCAAAATGCTTGAGCTCAAGCAGGGAGCTATGGAAAAAGCTGTCCCAAATATTACAAATGCGCAGCACTCGGCCTCTTACGTCAATGCAAAGAGTAATGTTTCGGCTGCCCCAGCAAGTAGGAAATGATGCAGGTATTAAACATTATTATGAGAACAGAGACACATTAGTTTCTGCTTATGCAGTAGGATTGTGAATGGAGCTTTTTGTTGGGGAGGATTTTCATGGGGAAAGTTAATACACTTTGTCCAGACCATGAGATGGTACAAATCAGTGTAGTTCCATCTAAATCAGTGGATCAGTGTTGATTTACAGCAGCTGAGGATCAACCCCCTGGTTTTTTGGCCTGCTGAGGATTGTATAACATATACTGCCCAGAAACACTGATGACAAATTTGAAACTGTGTAGGGATATGCTGAACCAAAAACCTGATTCAAACCCAAACTGGCTACTCTCCTTTTAAATCACTGAGAGCTGCTGTCTTAAACATTACTGTCAAAGGAGCATTTTTAAACATGGATCAAAATCTGGTGGCTGCACCCTCTGGTCGGTGCCACGCATGCTGCATTCCATCCAAACTCCAACCCGCTAGTGCCGATTCATAAATGATGTGTTGGTTTAATCTATTTTTCACAGGGGGTGTTTCAGAGCAGGAAAATTAGAAACAGGTAGAAGGGACTATTATTACTGTCTCATAGTGTGCTCTTGTACATGAGGATTGGATTAAGATAACATCTGGTCTATATTTCTTGAACTATTTCCCTTTTATCACAAGAAAATCGGCAACCCATCTCACAACTGCTCCTAATTTAGATCTAAATATCACTGATGAAACATTGTACAACATGCTGTTATCTATTAAAATGATTTCCCTGAAGGAACAGTGGATACTTTTATATTTTCCAGTGAAGCCAACCATATTCCCCCTTAGCACTAACTAGTTACCTTATAATCATATACTCAAATAGTAAAAGCAAAATCACTTCGGAAAAAGCAAATGAATGCCCACCAAACCTTCAGCTGGTGTAAGTTAAAGCACATTCACTGATTTCAGGTCCATTTACACCATTCTCCTTGTGATAATGGTTTTGGTCTGAAAAACTGCAAGGTGCTGAGGATCTTCTGCACTCACTGCTTTTAAAAGGAATCGGTTAAATCATACAAGTGTAGAACCATGGAATGGTTTGGGCTGGGCAGGACCTTAAAGATCACCCAGTTCCTACCCTCCCTGCCATGGGTAGGAATGCCACTCACTAGATCAGGTTGCTCCATCCAACCTGGCCTTGAATGCGTCTGGGGAAGGGGCATCCACAACCAAAGCTAAGTTCAGGCTCAAATACATAATTCAGCAGATTTTTAAAGGATGTGCTTTTACACACACAGAGCAGAGGAACAATGAACAGTCTGAGGTTTTCCTCGGGAAGCAGAAAGGCAGAGCACAGCACCCTGTCATCCCTCCCATTTGGTTCAAACAGAGAAATTGTCCGTGGAATGCAGTAATCTTTTTTTCAGCACTTTGCAGAGTTCAAGTCCCCAGAAAGCTGCCTATTGAGTTCAGCAAATAAAAACTTCTGTTTTCTTCACGAGTCTATAATTCATTTTCATGGACAGTAAATCAGAAAAGGGGAGGAAAAAAGCATTTTACAATCTCAAGCTATTTTGCATACCTTAAGTGCACAGCAGTTTTTCCCATTTCCATCGTATCGTTACCACTTAAAACAGGGGAATTAGATAAGCATACATTCCCTCTATTAACTGCTTTAATTTAAAAGTAATTTCTAGCATCTGGAATTACTATTTACAGTTGTTTGGAGGAGGGGGAAAAAAAGAATCTGAAACTGTAGAAAAGATCATCACAATTTCTTTCAAAGAATAACCAATCTGAAGGAGGGAGACGCATACAAGGAATGCAATTGATTATCCACTGGTCAAGTTGGGTATTTTGGAGGAAATTCTGAGAATAAAAAGTCTCTACAAGTTATCAGCGGTCAGACTGGAGCCATTCAATTTTCACCTGCTTGTGTTTGTTGTCTGGCAACCAGTCAAGGGTGCTATTAGCAGAATTAAGCTCCAGAAGAAAAGATTACCCTGTAGGAGGTAAGATAAAGACTGGAAAGTGTGGCTTGTTATCAGTATCACAATAAGGACCAGGTCAGAAAGGATTCAGTGTGGGTTTCCTTTCAAACAGGTAATCTCTGCTGAGATAATAGAGTAATTGTTGCTTTGAAACCTTTCTGTGCTGCAGCACACTGCAGCTCATTTGATACAGATTCTGGATTTAATGGAGAACTCCAACAAAGCTGAAACATACACACAAGGAAAGCAAGAAAATAACAGGGCACCAGTGGAAAATGTCTTTATCCTGTAATTCCAGGTCAATATAGTGAAACATAAAATATTAATTCAGGGCAGTTTTACACCTTGATTTATGTCTCCCCTCCTTCTCAGGCTGCTTTCTATCTGTCTATAAAGTTTTGGTCTATAAATGTGCAGTAACGTAATACAAAATATTGCAAGAGTAATAACATATGCAATTACAGTTCATCTCACAAATCCTGAACACAAGCAATGAATCAAAGCTTTCCAGGGCTATTCCCTGAAATACAACTTTTTCTAGGTTCTATTCAAAGGCCTGAAAGCAGTCACCGGGACAAGCTGCAAGAGCAAGATGCACATTGCAGATGAGGGACAGCATTTTATGTTTTTCTGGCAAATTGCCTAAATGTTTGTCTTGAAAAGTAATTGTTGAGTGGGCTTCTCCTTTTCTTTTCTTCATAAAGATAGTGCACCTTTCTCTCAGCCATCTCCTCTGGAAATGTGCATTAACTGTTTGGAGATGAAGCTGCAGTTTGGTTTCTTACTGTCTGTAGAAAGCATTAACTAGCAAAATTGTTGAACTTCAAAGTCTCAAAATGCAAAAATGAGCTGGTAAACAATGTCAAAGGATAAGAAAATATAGGAAAGAATTCTCTCATCCACCTATCTGTCTGTCTGTCTATCTATCTATCTATCTATCTATCTATCTATCTATCTATCTCTTACCTTATGGCAATTTTTGGTTTCCAAGTCTTGGAAAAGAAGCTCCCTTTTGGTGTAGATGTCATCAGTCTTACACTCAGTCCTTTCAAAGCCATGGCACAAGGAGGGAAGCCTGGTAGAAGCTGGTCAAGGCTACAACATCTTTTGCTGGAGCCATTCTTGGTCCTGGATGTGGAGCAGAAAGCAGCAGATTACACAGGGTTGTTCCATACAGAGGCAGTTCCCTGATCCTCACCTCAGTTTCCTGATCCTCCAGTTACCACAGGCTTACCTGGATTCAGATATGAGTTAATTTACTTACCCCTAAGAGTCTGAAGAGCTGCCCAAGGAGCTCTGAGCTTGTACAGTTTTTATTTAAGAATTCTTGCAAATGCAAGGAATGTGAAGAAATTCATTTATGTACCAATGTTTCTATAAAACTCAGGCACTGTTGGTAACAACAGAAGGATCAAAATAGCATCAGTTCCAGGTAAGACTATTATAAGTTTGTGAGGAGATGCACTCAGTTCTAAAGCCAAAGGCTCATAACTCAGGTATCAATCCTCTTGATGAAATGGAATACAAGTCTTAAATTCTTAAAATTATTTCATTACTTCAAAACCAGAGAAGCTGTGGCTGCCCCATCCCTAGAAATGTTTCGGGCTGGGTTGGACAGGTCCTGGAGCAACCTGGGCTAGTGGAAGGTGTCCCTGCCCATGGCAGGGGGGTGGAATGAGATGAGCTTTAAGGTACCTTCCAACCCAAACCATTCTGGAATCCTGTTTTTAAATTTGTTTGGTTTAAAGTAGTGGAGCTGACAAAATAAATCAAAAAAAAATCTGCAAGGCACACTTCACAAAATGTCAATTTTCAAACAGTAGTTTATAAAACCTGATTAGAACCCAATTTATGGCATGGACATAGTCAAGAAAACACTCCATATAGAAAATCAAATCCAAAGGTGCAAATAAAAGAGTCTGGGAACTCCCAGAGGTGCACAGCACAAGGATCTCACTGTGGACAGTGACATTAAATCACATTCCACAGTTCAGAGGAAGAGGCAGTATTGCTGCTGATAAAGATTGCAGGTGACACAAAGCTGGGTGAACGAAAGAATAACGGTAAGCATATGTCAATCCTTGAATTTGAGCCGGATTATTTGGTGGGTGAAGCTCTTTTGTCTATTTACACATCTTGTAATACAGCCAGATGCAAGGCCATGGCTTGGCAAGGGCAGTGCAGGGCTGGTTGGCACTGGGAGCTGCTTGGTTTCTGCTTGGGATATATCAGCTCCAACTTTGCCTTCTGGGCACTTGCCTTCAAGTCACTCCAGTCATTCCAAATCTTTCCCAGTGGAAATGTTTGCACTGGCCTAACATTGTCTGTGCTGCCTACAGAAAGCACTAATAGTTATCCAGGGAGGGAAAGGAACCAGCCTTGAAGGAAACTCAGTGTCCCAGCCCTTTAAAGTTGATTACCAAAACAATTCCATGCTGTATCTTGTATTTTGCTAACCTACTCCTATTACCCTTCTGCTTCTGTGATACCTTAAAGGCAAAGAAATCACCACACAGACATAAAAGAAAAAGAAAAAAAAGAAAAAAAGATGGAAAGCTCCTCATTCATAATAAAACTTAGGCTCAGATTCCAAAATGAGCTGCACAGAAGCAGCCTCCAGGGTCTCCTGACTCCACTGGAGTCACTGGGGAGCACATGGCCTTGCCTACAGAAGGATCATGGCAGATTTGAGCATATGAGCTGAGGGGGCTGATCCTGCTAACACTTCATACCAGGCAGAGAGCCAGGTGCACAGAGATAATCAAACCAAATCCTAATTAAGTGTCTGAATTCCCAGGGAAATCCATGCATAGTGAGATGCCTAAATATGATTGTGGATATCAATCCAGCTGCTAATCGCTGTAAATACACCACTGATGTCCAGAGCAGATGATGGCAATTGTCATTTCATTCTAATTCATCTGTTTTTCTTGACTGTGAGAGAAGAAAACTCTGAGGATGACTGCACTATTACTAGTTGCACTTTTCTAAAGGAAAATAATAACTTTTACACCTAAGTATGAACCTGAGCTTGGGCAACACAGGGAGAAAATCAGCATATCACTAGAAAATTTTAGAGACTGTACCATAAAGCTTTGTAAAAGAGCTGTAAGGTCTTAAGGAGATTTATATCATTTGAAACATAATGACTTCTATGCTTTTTGCCACATTACCACTGAAGTTAGCTGATAAAAATATTTGATGAATAAACCAAAATAACAACATTCTGATCTCACCCAAAAGGTATGCTCAGCTTGTCACAGGAAATAAGAATCCTGCACCTATTAGATCATATCTTTGCTACCCACTCAGAGCAAATGATTGATATAACAGACATGTTGAATCAAGATGTTAGATCATTCTTTTCCTTCTCTACACACTTACTTGCAGCCAACAGATTTTTTTTTCCTCCAGAATATCTGTGATTCCTTAGATTCTTTGAGGCTATTCCCTTAATAATTGGAGGAGCTGGCTGAGCAAAAACCTGCAGCACAGTGCTGGGTCAGGGGGATCCTGTCTGTGCTGCTGCAATCAAACCAGCCCAGCCTGAGGAAGTATAAACACTGGAGTGGGCAGAAGAGCCAAGAGTGGGGCCAGGAGGGAAAACAGGCATGTCCCTGTTATTTCTTTAACAGATTAGGGCCTGATCCAGGTCCCACTGAAGGCAGTGACACAGTTCCTATCAGGTTCAACAGAAGTGATCCTGAAGAGAATGCTTTCTTGCCAACTATCTGAGTGATAGGCTGGGTTCCATAGGTGTCCAGGGCAAAGAAGCTGTTCCCCACCTGCACAGCTCTGCAGGGAAGCAGACCCTCTTCAAAACAGCAGCACCTTCACAAGGTGGGATCTTGTTGGTGGGATCCATTGGTCCCTCCTGTTCCCTGTCACCTTCCTTCTCTTTGCACATCAGGATTACAGCTGGGATTTTCAGCTGTGAGACACATCTTTAAAGAAAGCAGCTGTTCTGTTTTCTCTTTGTATGAGCTTTTGCTCTTCATGCCTGGAGATAAGTAAGAATAATTCAAAATAATGAGTGGAAAGTTACTTATCTCTGCAGTTTGGAATATAACTCAGAGCATGTGGATGTTTTGAGCTCATCTTGGTAACACAGCTGCTAATTGGACATTTTACACCAAGAAACTTGTCAAAAGTCAGAGGTTAAACTTTATTCTTTTATTAAATTACTTGGAACACAGTAATGGAGTTTGATGTCTTCCAAAATACAGAATTGTTTCCTGTTGCTTGTGTTCATTTGTATCTTAAGGGAAGAAATGAGATTTTATTGAGTAGAAGTGTAATGGGAATGACACATTTGAGGAAAGAAGTACCCACATCATTAGCACCAGGAAATGTGGTACATTAAGAATGTAGGAAGAAATTTCTTAATAGTGTAAAAGAGAGGGTTTATTAGTTTGGATTATCCCAAGGGGTGTTTGTTTCTCACAAGACTGCAGCAAATTCTTTTCCTCTTTCAACTCCCACAGCAGCATACCTTTGGGAAACACCTACTTCTCCTCCAGCAACTTTCTCCTGCCTCCAACACATTCTTACCCTCTGTCCAAGGAGCTTCCTCTTCTTCTAAAGGACGGAACACTGTAGGGACTTTTTCTGAATAAATCCTATATTTGTTAGGACATAGTATGGATGAAAATGAAGGAAATAATAGAAGAGAAGAAACAAAGGCAGTGTTGTTTCCTATGAATATATACTGGCTGCATATTCAGGATTTATTGTCAATAACATTTATTCCTGACAGATTCCTGACATCAGTCCATGTACTGCCCTCCTATTGCACCTTACTTTACCAGGTGTTACACAAATGGCACTCACCTGAATTCGTGCATGAATTTATGATTTAAGCTGGATTTGTGTGGATGAAGAGATGGATGGATATGTGAATTGTGGGCAAAACTGAGAATTCACTGTAATTTTGAAAAACTGGATGTTGAAGATAATTTTTTTAAGTTAGAAAAACAACATTTGAGTCACAGATGATACATAGAGTCAGGCTCTAACTAAAAACACTGTGCTCTGAGAATGCTACTTGTTTTCTTCCACTGTCAGTGGGAAAACCCCAGATCTACAGACTCTGGGCAGGTTGTATAACCAAACTATTCTGAGAAAACAAATCTTAAAAACAATATATGCAATACAGCTGCTTAGCAGTTCCTCAGGGCTTACTGGTGCTCACTGCCAGCTCTCAGCTCTTTTTGCTTTGAGCAGGGAGGGCCAAATTCTTTAAATTACCTTACAGAGTATGTAGGTCTCTCTGCCCTCCCTGCTGTCACCCTGGATGGCTCTGACAAGTCCCCTGCTGCCACATTCTTGTTCTCAGGAAGATCTGTTAACATTTTTGGCTCCTTTTGATCTCTAGACCCTTCTCCTGACACTTTTCACAGCCTCCTGAAAATGGGATTCTTGCAGTCAATAATTTGCTTATCGTCTCTCTAGTGTAAACTTAAATGTTTTTCATCCTGGAAACTATTTCCTCATGTGGTTGGGGTTTTTTTTCCACGATTCCTATTGGATTCAAGTGATCTGGGATTTAATAATCATTCTACAACCTGAAATGAACACTGGCACCTGCCCCCTGCTCAGGAACTATCAGTATTATGGGATTTATATCTGGTAATTCCTTTTCTTTATACTGTTTGATCAGTTTAAGTATACAGAGGTGCTACAGCTGACAGTGGATTTTACATGTGAAGCCACACTTCAGGATGTGGTAGAGGACAGGGAGTCCCACTGGGCCTGGAACGGTCCCTTCCTTCAGACCCTGGTGCAAGACAGAAGCCTAAACAAACCATAAAGCACAGTAAGAAAATACTTCTCAGTCTAATATATTCCTCCCAGCACCACCACCCCTCCAATTGGTTAAAATAGCACAGTTTTCTGTACCACAAAAGACTGTAATTTGTAAGGAATTCTAAGCACTTGGAAAGCACAAGAGGACGCTGAGAGTGGGGAGGTCCTACCCCATAGACACTCCATCCCTTTCAAACCATGGGAATACAGCTGCCTCCCTCCACATGAAATGCAGCCTTAAGAAATGAATTCTGTTCTCAGCCTGAATAAAAATGAAAAAAAGATGTTTCCAAAAGTGCACAGCTCTCCCTTAGCCCAGAATCCTTCTTTTAAAACAGTGAAGCCTTGTACAGATTGCGCACAAAGGAGGAACATGGAAGATGAGTTTACTCTTGCTGCACAAGGAAATCTGATTATGTATCAGTGTTCAGCCTTTTGGGACAGGGAATGTCTCAGCTCTGAGGACATTAGACCCCAGGTGGCACCTACTGTCACCTCCACCCCTACGTGGCATTGAAGGAAGACTAAAGAAATAAGTTGGGCTGAATCTCCAGTTTAAGAGCACAAGGAGCTCTGGACATTCAGGCATTGTCCTCACCAACTCCATGCAGGAGAACCAGCCTGCACATTCCTCCGGTTTCTGATGGTTCCCACTCATTTAATGATTAGCAAAGAAAAAAATACCGAAAGAATTGATGATGTCTGCTATTACTCATTGGACCTTTCCCTCAGAAAGAAAGAAAAATGGTCTGGTTACCTCAGACACAGGTGAAATCAGTGCATCACAGGACCTTTGGCATGTCATGAGCTGTGCAGGTCAGGTGGGACCAGATCAGTGTCTCAGGCAGCACCCTCTGAAGAGGAGATGACCCAGAATGGGGTTAATGGCAGTAGCTGACAGATGGTATCTTACACATGACGAATAGAATTCAGGTATTTAACACTTTGGGTCATTAAAACCAGAAGGTACATTGCAGGGGGAAAAGAATATTTTGAGTGTTTCAGCCAAATTCCAACACATTCAAGCTATGCTGTCCTGGGAGCAGGGAGGCAGGTGGGACCTCAACCACCCTGGGAGTTTCACCTTCATTTGTTCTGAGGCTCACGGGAAAACACTGCCTCCAGAAGAACTCCAAAGAAGCTGTACCTCCACTTCCAAATCCAAACCCAGGGATAACATGAGGTGGGGCTTGCAGGCTGTGGAGCATCGTGCTGTGATCACAGAATCACAGAATGGTTGGGGTTGGAAGGGGCCTTAAGGATCATTTCCTTCCAATCCCTATGCCATGGGCAGGGACACCTTCCAATAGATCAGATTATTTGATACTTGGCCTTTTGGAAAGCAGGAAGTCAGATTTTGGGGTTTACTTTATCCCTGGCTTTTTGGAAAACAGGAGACAACCTTCTGAGGCCAGTTCTGCTGGAAGGAAGGAATCCATCACATCGCAGTATTCCTTACGTGTTCCCTGGCACTCCCGTGATCTCAGATGTGATTCCCTCAGCCTGCAGGAATGCTTTTGCTACACCTGACCAAAGAAAAAAAGATTATTTTCTTACAGATTTGTGAGTTGATTTGGCTTTTACTATGCAGTCAGGCAAGTAGGGGAGCAGCTGCAACAGAGGAAATTGACCCACATCGTTGGGAAGAAGGGCGAGGAAGAGGAGTAAGAATGACTCTGTCACCTGAAATGAGGTGTTGGACTGTATCAGTTTTATCAGGCAAGTTCCCTGTGGTTTCTCTAAAGTGAGAGAATATGGCCCATTGCATTGGTGACCTGAAGAAGCATCTAGAGGAGCCCCTCTCTCTCAGAGAAGAGAGTAAGCCTGGTACAGCAATATTCCTGACTTAAGATTGTACTTAAAAGCTTTGCCAAATAAGGAGAGAATTAAAGCATCTGCATTAGTTGAGGTAAATACAGCCTGTGGTATCTGTGCCTTGATTCACTCTTGCCAAAAGGTCACTTTAGCTGGACCCAGAGGGAGAGCTGCTTTATACATCTCTCTCCAAACAAAAATCCTACTTTTTCCCTGAATACTTGCTTTTTTGCTCTTCTGACCAGGCACACCTGTTTTCTCTACTAAGTCAAATCCTTGCAGCCACGTGTGCCCAGGGGATGGGGGGGTAGGGTGGGGGGGGAGTGTAATAAATAGCAGAAGCAAATAATTTACCCAGTAAAGAGCATTCCATGCTTTCTGTATGCAAATTCTGCATAAAAATTCTACATATATGGTGCAGAACTGCTCTGAACTGAACTCTAAAAATGTTTAATGCAAACACAGCTGTTATCAAGTGTTGTTCTTTCCAAGAGTCCATTCAGTTTGATGGTTATCACTATGCCAACAGCATTCCCAGTACAAATCTCTCTTCCTGAGACTTCAACAACTTTTTTACAGACAAGAAAAGTTCATTTCACCCTGAGTTTGGTTCACTGGATCCCTCCTAAATGTGTTATTCCCCCTTCTAATGGTACTGAGTGACCCCAAATCAAGTCTAGCAGATACTGACATTTAACTAATTTAGGTTTTTAAGAATAATTTTAATTTAAGGACATATTTTTTAATGTCCCTGTTCAGCAAAATATCATAGTGCCTTTGAGTAAATAGTCAAATCTCACTGGTGTCAGAAGAGACAAGGTATATTGTTTAAACCACATCATCTGGCAAAATTCACTGAAGTGTTTTGAATTGTAGTAACATCTTTTTTAAATACTAGGTTTTGAGAGCTGGGGTGAATTAGAGCATTCTGAAAAATGTAAATCTACACATTTAGTTGACTGGTTAGTTTGCTGTTTATATTACCTTTCAGGAAAGGGGTATTTTTCATCCAGCTACAGAACAGGTTTTTTAAGGATCAAAAGTCTTTTAAATTTATAATTGTACAAAACTAAAGGGGACAGCACTTCACTTCCTTCAGGGGCTGATCATTGGATCTAGCTGTGCATTGTGTTCTTGAAAAAACACCTAAAATAACTCAGCAGCTGGCACTTTCAAATGCCACAGGAATGGGAAGATCAGCTCCACAGCTGAGGACTATTTAACTCAAATCAGGACCTGGACTGTTGATTATAAAATATGGTTTAATATTAAGTGTATGTGCATGTTTTAAAAAATCAGAGCAGGAACATTCTCATTCATTTCACCAAATGCCTACAAGGGAGATGGGAGCTTTTTGCTCCTTTGCATCCCTGTTCCTGTGCCCCCATTGAATCAATTCCCATGGGGCAAGCAGGGATGGCAGCTTTGTCTGGGCTGCCGCTCTTCATCCCTTTCAGATGGGTGGATCTTTCAGGATCATCCTTCCCAGCACACCAACCAGCACTGCAGAGCTAATGAGGTGGAGCAGGTCATCTGCACACAAACAATGAATGGGGACAGACCTCCTTCCACTTAGGGGCAAAGACAAGCATATGCTGCAAAGTTTATTAGTTAATTAGAGAATTAGTAGCATCTTTAATATCAAGTCACAAGAATATATCAGTATTGTTGTTGCAAACCCAAATGTTATGGTTCAAACTCCATTTTAGAGTGAAGTAAACACTCCCTACACCACTTCAAACCACTCAGGACAGCCTCTTGCTCCAGCTCCTCCTCTCCCCCTCATTAGCTCACCAAGCAGCAGCATTGAGGCAAGTGGGGGGTCACTGATGTGTTGTAATTAGTGATAGTCTGTCACTGGGAAAAGCAAAGTCTCTAATTAACGTAGGGCAGCTCCTTTCCTCCCTCGCTGCTTCCTTTGCTCAAGGAAAAGGTGGAGTTATGGAGGGGAAAGTCCAATAAAAAGCCTGATGGACATTTGCATCTCTGACTGGCAGTAATTTAAACAGGTTTGGCTTCATCTGGGCACAAACAAAGCTTTGAGAAAAGCAGGAAACAAAGGAACATTGGCCTGTCCACCAGAAACCAAGTTATCAACCCCTGACTCCTCATGGTGAACAGTGAGTGATACAACCAGACAGTCACAACTGAGGGGTCCTGGTGTGACCTGGCAGTTCTGTGATGCCCCTGCATCAGCATCACATTTGGAGACTATGCAAAGCCCATCCTCAGGGTCTTTTGGGGTGTATGTGATTGCTTTTAGGATTCTTGAGCAGCTGGCATCAGGAACAAGGATGTGCTGTAGGTTCTGACTGTGATTTCCTAAGCTTATTTGGAACTCTTTGCCAGGGGATGGTACTGAGGGAGTACAAAGTGTGAAAGGCAAGTGCCTGGCCATGGAATTTCTGAGAATATTCCCAGAGCTGAACTCGGGTCTTTGCTTTGCAGAGACTCTCCCATCAGCAACACAGATGGACAGAGGATCATCAGCTTATGCCACTACACTGTATGTCCAAATTTTGATTTCTCCATCAAAAGAGACATGGTTTTGCCTTTATGAAGCACAAAGTTATAGCTCAAGTGGAGGAGAAAGTGGGTGGCTGAGAGAAACATCTTTCCTCAACTGACAGGCCCAAATCACTCCACAGGGACTCCCATACTCTCTCCCAGAGGAATCACATAAAAAGCATAGACAAGGAAACAAAAGGTGACTGAAAACATGTCAGAGCAAGGAGGAAGCCCAAAATCTTTATCCCTGGGTGTATTTAATTGTACCTGACACTGTAGACATATGAAGAGATTGTCTTGCAAGAATAAGCTGGAGGAACTGCTTGAGAATTGCCACTGGCTCAAACCAGACAGACTTTAGGGGTCAGAGACATAACCCTAAATTTCTCAGTCCTGCCTGAAAACCCCATAAAGGAGAGTGATTAAGATGATCTGCAAGAGACAAAAGACAGAAAATGAGAAAATCGGTAGTTTTCCAGGAATGAAGGCAACATATTATTACAATGAACATGGATGATCCCGAGTTCAGAAAGGACTATAGCATTCCAAAATCATTAAGGTTAGAAAAGACCTCTAACATCATCAAGTCCAGCTGTACTTCTCTGAGTAGAATCCACACTGACATCCATGATATTACACCAGGCACCATCCCAGAGCTTCTGACAGACTGCAGAAAAGGGTTTATAAAGGAACTCTCAGAAAACTTTCCAAGCAAGGCAAGTGAAAAGGCAAGGCAAGGTAAGTGAAAGTTCAGCTCATTAAGGAAGCAGTGAAGGAGGGGAAAACTGGTTTTGTTGCACAGTGCAACAACTTTTACAGAGAGCAGGGTTTTTAGTCTCGCACAGAGGGTTAACAATCTCCTGGAAGATGGGCTGAGAATCTCTTACCAAACTGTGTAAATGGAGGTTGAGAACGGGATAATCATGATACTGTGGAACGAGAAGCAGGGAGGAGCAGAACTGCCTCTTTCAACAGCAGGGCAAGATGTTAGGTCAGCTCAACTGTATCATATAACTTTATCCTCAGCTTTCCTAAAAGGAGAGGAGGAAAATCAGAATTTAGGTGGTCTGGATAATTCTCTAGAGATTTCTCCCTGTAGAAAAAAAGAAACCAAATGTGGTTGTATCTTAACCCTAACAAAAAGTGAGTAATTATTAATAGGTTTGCCTTCTCCAAGCTGCCTCACTGCACAGTCTGATGGCAACTAAAGTCTGTGAGAAGACAGGAGAAGAAGAAGCATAGATGAGTGTGTTGCTGAGGCAATTCTGGTTTAGAGAAACTAAAACTGCTTGGACACACTCTGATTTAATCTGGCTGATCTTTGGAGAGCTGGGAAGAAGGAATCTTTACCTTTAGTGGTAAAGAATAGCTGAGGATAAGAATATCTTAAACTGGCACAGTGGGACCTAGAAGACAATGTCTAAAGGCATTTTTAAGTGTTGTGGTCCGAGAGAGACTAAGTTTAAAAACCTCTATGTTGTAATAGCAAAAGTTGTAAAAAGGTGGCAGAAACCTCCTTTTCTTTCCTTCACTCCCTGAGGAAGAAAGGATTATACAGTTGAAACTTGGGGTAAGTCACATAACCAGTGACTTATCATCTCCTTCAGCAAAGAAAGGAGGAACCAGAGAGTATTTGGGTTTTTTGCAGACACTTACCTGTTAGTTTGTCAGAGATTGTTCAGAAACACACAAGCCTGAATGCTGAAGATCTACATGAGCAGTAATGTGCATCCTGTTGTCATCAGGGTGTGAGAAAAGCTGCTCTCAAGCCTCCGTCTGTAGTGGATAGAAAGAAAAACTGTATTACCACGGATGGGTGACCTGGCCATGTAAATATATATTGAAACATTACATGTAGGTGTTGTCAGCAGGATGGGAGAGGGACTTGGAAAACAGTAAGGCTTCAAGGGGAAATGGACAGACACAAATCTCTGAGATGCTGTGGCAAAAAACAATAGTTCATTTGATCATATCTATGAAATAAAACCAGAAATGCAAGACTGCCTCTATACACATCTGTTAGACATCTATTAGAGCAGCTGCTTTGTTCAGATGCTCATGCTTTGAAGGAGGTCGGAATATTCCTCAAGTATTCAAAGAAGGGCTACAAAAAATATTCAGATCTTGAAAAGGAAAGCTTATAGTAAGAGCCTTAAGGAGTTCAGTCTGTTGAGCTTAATACATGGAGAAGCGGCCTGAGAGCCAGGAACTTCTTGATCTAATGGAAGTATAACAAAATTCAGTGGCTGCATGGAGACAGGTGAATTCAACTCTAAAACAAAAAGTAATTTCGTTGTAATAACCATTATTAAATATTGGAACACATTAGTACAGAATTTGGCTGACTTTGTTCTTCTTAGCCTTTAAGAAAGACCAGATATTGTTGTAATTCAACACTTTAATCCAGCTTCCAAAAAACATTTCATGGCCTCCAGAAACAGGGGTTGGAAACAGATGATCAGTGGGGTGGTCCCTCCTGCCCGGAGAGCACATGTACAGGTAGCAGGTACTTCTTTAAGAAAATAAACAAAGGCCTGCTTTAAAAGACAAAGTGTAAACTGATCTGACTGATGTGGTCTGATGCAACAGACTTAGCTTTATTGGATTAACTGGCAAACTTTATCAGCTTCCCAAGAGTCCCAGGAAAACATTCAAGTGCCCACCCTTTCAAAACTGTTGCTTAGAAAGGACTGAGTATAAGCAACAGCAAAAAAGGTGGATCCAGAGAGCAGAGTTATTAACCTTTGTGCATAATAGTTAAAATAACTGGTTTATGGATTTATATTCACAGCTATGAAGTCAGTATGAATCAGTTTGTAAAACCCTGCTGCTCCTGGGTAAAAGAACAACCACAGAATCATATAATCCCAGAATGGTTTGGGTTGGAAGGGACTTTAAAAATCATTTAGTTCCAATCCCCTGCCATGGGCAGGGACACCTCCAAACCCCTTGAGTTAAGCAGCAAAGAGCAAAAGTAAAATGTAAATAAAACTTGCCTGTGCTACAAAAATCAATCATTTACATCACTTTCAACCTGTGATTAACAATTTTTAAGGAGTCAGCAGCATAACTATAAAAGACCATATTTGCCATGGTCTTAAGCTCACTGTGCAAGAGCCTGTGCTTCTTTTGGGAGACTTGTCAGAGGCTGTGAACTGAAATGTTTGGAGACCTCTAGCTTCAATTTTCAGAAGCCAGCAAATGCTTTTGAATGCCCTAATTTTTAACATTATTCTTGTGAAATTTTTTTTTAGGAGACAGACAGTAGAAATCTTCAAATTTTCCTGGAACCTATGGTCCTCTGAAGAAGCTTAAAACCAAAAATTTTTAAAAATTGAAAAAAAACAGTTACTTTTCTTCCTTTGTTTTCCCCAAGACCTGCGAATAAATCAGAAAAGTTTCATATTGTATTTGACAATCAAATTCTTTAAGAATGTCCTAAAAAGCAAGGTGCAAAATCTCTAACAAGTGTCTCTCCTTAAGACTGATCCATCTGCATCTGAGCTATTCTTCAAAGAGGCAGGTTTGGAGATTCCTGCATGCACAACGCCCCATGTGGGCTCCCAGCCTGCAGTACAGCTCCCAAAAGTAGATTTTGATGGGTCAAAGCCATTTTATTGAATTAGCCCTTTATTGTTTACATTAAATCCAAGTGAGCTCAGAAATACTGACTTATCCTTCTGAAAGGCTGGATTATACCACGTGGCTCGGATGCAAAAAAAGATTAGGGTTTTTATACTAATTACTTCCAGCATGAGGAGAGCATGGACAAGAAGAGCGCTGACTTTGGAGACACTCTGCTGGGCAGTTCAGAAATATTTGTCAGATTTTTTGTTGGATTTGTCGTATTTCTTGCCACGAGTAAAATGATTGCTGCTCCATAATGTAATTTGGAGTGCCACACTGTCATTAAACTCCACGTAGGAGAATTGCCATGTGTGGGACAGAGGCAAGTAATAGCCCTTTTCCACTTGCTCCTGGTTCTTTTACCCACTCTCCCACCATCACTGGTGCTGTGAAGTGCAGCGTGGCATCACTTCCTCCCACCCTACATCTTTTGTAGCATCACTTCTCCCCACACTACATCACGCTTGGAGAAAGTAAGAGACTAGAAAAAGGTTATTACATTATTACTAGGTGAGTTTTCATTCATTTGTACTTAATCAGATAAGTAATCCTGCAGGAAGAAAAATTTCCCAGGCTACAAAACCCGAGGTGTTTTCAGGAGTTTGAAAAATCCGAGTGGGATACAGATGTGACTACTTTGGAAACCTGACATATCAGATCAGTGTCACTGCTGTAAATCACCAGTGCTGCAGTCAGACAAGAGCAGACACACAACGTGTGTAAGATGCTCTCACATGTGTGTCCTTCCCTAAACAAACCCTCATATTTCTCATGATCAAACAGGCACCTGCCTACGCAGAACAAACTCAACTCTGGGGAGCTTTCGTGGCCAACAATGGAAATTCTTCACAGGGAAATCAGAACTATTGGGGAATTCCATAATTTGTATGGGCAAAACAGATGGCCCAGAGGTGCCAACAGCTTTCACTGAATGACTTTGCACACAGTGACATCAGATCTTCTCACTACACAAATTACTCCTTGGGGCCTGGGGTCTGTTGGCATTTGTTTGAGTGATGATACTCTGTGTAGTTTGTGAAACAGAACAAACAGGAGGCTTAAAATGAGCCTAAAGATTTGTGAGCTGCTGATCCTACAGAAAGGACACCCTGCATCGCTTTTACATCCAATACAACAAATATATCTTCATGATTGTTCTTATCTATTGAGCAAAATGTTTGTACCCAAACTCTAAGTTACAGAAAGGAAATGCACAGACCTTTCCACTCACACAGCTGTGATGAGGAAGGTAAAGCTCACAAAAGGGTCTTGTTTTAAATCTCGCATTCAATAAACTGCTAGAAGAACAAAATGAAAACAAGCTATTGTGTTAATCTCCAGATTAGCCCTCATAGTCTGTCAATTTAATACTGATTAGTAAACAATGTCCATAATTAAGCTGTTGTTGGAGACACAAATGCCCCACGAGCCCGAACTAATGCGTAGTATTCAATCCTTTTACAAAGGATGGCAGATACAATTCCAGGAATGTTAATGCTGTCAAGTATCCATGATGTACATAACAAAAGAGAAGGCAGAGAGTTGAGGTAATTAAGCTCTCACTAGACCTTCTCTCCAACCTGTATGTGTTTATTGACTAAAAGTTATTAGGTGCAGTAAATAAAATGCCACTGAGTCGTGGGACCAAAAATGGGAAGAAGTTTATGGGGCCGTCAAACCCTGGATTCCCTTGGCATCAAAGCACACACATCCCCCTTTGCTAAGGCCAGTGACATTAATGTGCATGACAGGGGTCCATGGGGCCGTGGTCCCCTAATTGTTTAGGAGACCTTTTAGTCTGGTTGCAGACTGCATGTCTTGGTATTTGTGGAGCTAATTGCACTAAAATCCGCCAGCACAGTGTTTGCAGTGATGGGTTAACTCATTTATCCTCAGGATAATACTCAGCTCTTTGTCAGCCTGGTCTCCCGCATTCACTCCTGACTGTCAGCCCAGATGCAGGAGGAGGAAGCAGACTTCCAGCAGTGCTGCCCATGGAAACGCCCTGGCTGCACATGTGTGACAGCAGAAACATTTAAACAGGAAACAAAACCATTTTTCCGAGTGTTTCCATTATTGGCAACCTGTTCTACCTTTCTCATGAGGGTCACAAAGCCCAGACTTGAGTTTAGACTCTGATAAACTCCAACGGTTGGGACCAGCAGAGATGCTTGGCTGAATTCCCCTTACTTTATTCTTCTATGCTGGATCTTGTGGATCTTGGGTTGGAAGAAGATGATCTTTAATGTCCCTTCCAGTCCAAATCATTCCATGATTCCGTGATTCAGTTTTGAATTAGACCCGTGCAGCACAGCCCAGACAGGGTAATGCTCTGGGTTCTCTGTAACATTCTTTTTTTCCTCTGAAGAAAAGAATCAAGGTGGAAATAATTATAAGCCATTTTTTATTTTGATCTCAATATTTTTACATGGGGACAAGGTGTCACTCTGTTTTTCCGCAGTTTCAGTGACAACAGAATGCAGAAAAATTTTTTTTCTAATATGAACTCGAATATTTACAAACTCCAGAGTAAAAGAAATGTCCAAAGGATATATTTCCTTTGGACAGTTTTCCACAGTCCTTGATTTATGGTATTTTCACAGACTTCTTGCCCTATGTTTACAAACATACAATAACAAACAAAATCATAATTATAGCAATACAGAAGCACTTTCAGTACAGGGATCTTAAATGTCTTGGCTCACAGAGTGTCACTGAGCAAGTTTCCTATGGGACGAAATGTATTGATAGCCCCATTGTACAGTTTGGACATCTGCAAATTAAATTGTTTTGCCAAAGGTCAGAAAGAGCATAAATTAATGGGAGAACTAGGAAAAATACTCAACAGTATCTTCCCCACTCTCCATCCCAGGCTGCCCATGGAAATGCAGAACAGCACTGAATGGCTTCCTGTTTGGACATGTGGATTTGATTAAGGCAGGCCACAAGTTCCCAGAATTTTTGGCCAGGTGGTGACTTAGCTTTTGGGTGTTACAGAAACACAGCACCTTTGCCCTGCCCTCCTGCCACCCTGCAAACCCCCCTGCATGTAGGGAGCAGCCCTGCCCCATACACAGCTACAGGCACAGAACAGAGAGCAAAGGAGATGGGAGGGGGAATGAGCAAGTAGAGGTTAGGGGTAGCACTAGACCACAGCGTACCAATTTATTTTGGCTTAAACTGCTATGGAATCACAGGCTCAGTGGAAAATGCTCCTTCTAGAAATAGAGCCAGTATTCCCATCCCTTGAATAGACTCATAACTGAGACACAGTTTTATCCCACGTTTTAAACTCCTCTCCAACACCCAAAAAGCCTCTTTTCCTTATAAAGGAGTAAGATTTGCTCTGTCTTCACAAAAGCTACCGAAAAAAAGCTACCATTTTCTGCAGCAGCTGGTTTGGGGTGGTTTTGTGGATCAAGGAGAGATGGCAGAAAGTGTCACTGTCACAGTGAGCCTGTTGGGCAGCCAACCAGGATCACTGGAACACTCTCAGAGAACCTCAGGAGTGCCTGGAAGTCATTCGGACCCTGGGGATACGTGGCTTTGCCAAGGAGCTCAGCAGTCCCTGTAGTACTACCAGAGGTTTCCCGAGTCTGAGCCTTTCCAGAAAGCTGCTGCTCTGCTTCGCTCGCCCGTTCCAAGCTGTCGGAACTGGAGCAGGTGAGACAACAAAGCACAAAAATGCAGCTCAAGTCTCCCTGGGTTGCTCAATGGTGCTTCAAAGGGAACAAAGGCGGCAGCTGACAGCAAAGGAAATTTGGGCTTGGGACTGAAGTACAGAAGTGAGAACTAGAAAGTATAAAAGTTTTTCCCATTTGACACAGGAAAGTCACACAAGAAGCTGCCAGAGCTTTTACTGAGCCACACGGGAGATTAATAGAGGAATAACCTCCGTTTCCACTTACTATCCTGCTTAGATTGGGAAAGGCTGTTTAGATGAAGACTCCAGTTCTGCTGAAGAAAGCACATTTTCCAAGTAAACCCCATTTTGAGCACATTAGCAGAAAAACAACAGTACAGATAAACTGTAGTCCCACTTCGCATTTCAAGTGCATCCGAATAAAACAGGATTTTCTCATTGCTTAGCACCAAAGGAATATATGCTTGTCTCTGGACCCATAAAAGAAATGGAAGCTGATCTGATATTTCTCCTTATTCTTTGAGTTGTCTCATCATACAACTGGTTCGATTACAATTTGCAGAGAACTTGGAAGTACTTAGATGAGAGAAGCAACAGAAGCATTCACACTGTGAATTTTAGAAAAATATTATCCCCTTTCTATATAAGAATATGGACAGGCACATGAAAATTGCTGTCTTTTTTTCCTACAGGCCATAGCCAAGAGCTAATGATTCATATGTAAAAGCAAAAATGCCATAATGCACTTAACCAGATGTGGAAAGCTGAAAATGGAGGTGTCAGTGGATAGCTGTCCTTAGCTCCTCAGTGTTGCAGTCATCTCTTTCCTTAAGATTTGGAGTGGAAGAGTTTGAAACTTCTCCATACCAAACAAAGACAGCCCCTCTCACTAAGAGAGTCAGTTCTTTTCAAAATAAATTGTTAGCTGGAATATTCCCTAGACTAGCTGTAAGCTCTTTGAAAATCTACTCTTTAACATTCGCATAGAGCTTTGGTACCACCAAGAGCACCAAGAGACAAATAATTACCTGAAGCAAACCTCACCAAAACACACCCTTGAGCTCCTCAGACCAAATCTCAGCACGAGAGCAAATTCTGCCAACAGCAGCTTTTTCTTGACTTCTCAACCGCAGAGAGCTGAAGGGAGGCTCAGGCAGAATGGAAATGTGCAAAGTTACAGGTTCTGCAAACATCTTCTCCTGGATCCAGCAATACCTGTGGAAAATGGGACAGCCTTCAGTCCTGTCAGCTTCCTAGGAAAATTGCTCATGGAAGCACTGTATAGCAGGCAGAATTAGCAAACGTCTGCTGTTTACACCCTTTAAAACGGCCCTGCTCCATTAGCTTGGCATGGGATGCCCACAAGCACCTTGTTGGGACAGCTGGGGTGGCTGTGACAGGGCAGAAGGGCAGGAGAACAGCTGGAGCAGGTTGGCTCCAGCCTCGTTCCCCACCCCACCTGCTGTGCAGTGCAGTATCTGTCTCCATCAAGAGAAGGGCGTCCAGTTGCAGGGAAGTCAAGCCTAATGCTCTGATACACAATTTCAGAGTGATCTTGGGCAAATTGCTTGGATCCAGATTCTTCACGGGACTACTTTTACAGAGCCTTAAGTTACTGCTCAGAATTATACACTTAAATAGCTTTGTCATCTCTCTCAGTTAAAATTTCTCTCCTCCAGTTCTTCCAGTAAAAAATAAGACATCAACCCTTCCTTGCTTCTTTGGAATGCAATAGGAATAAAGGTAAGTCTCTAAGATGCCAGGGTAAGTATCTACAGAGACATTTAATGACGTTAACAGAGCTTGTATTAAAATGTCATTTTAAAAAAGAGGGTTTATCTCAGCTTTTTGATCATACAGTGTCTGTCCTCCCCACAAACATCCTCACTTGCACATTTCAGTCATTAGTGACTGGACTGAGAGGAAGAGGTTTCAGAGAAATTAAAGACACTTTTTTGTTTTGAAAGAAGGTACCTCTTCTATGAGAGCTTGGCAGTGTGTCCCACCACTGAGAAAAACCTGTGGGACAAGCTCAGCCCTCACCAGGCACCAGGAACCCACAGGGCAAAGAGGCTTTAGCTCTGCCCCAAACACAGAAAAACTTCAGTCAGAAAATCCAACGACACACACCAATACAGGGACCATGATTAATTGTTCCACTCTTTGCCAAACTTCTTGTTTAAAAATCCTTTTCACTGCCTCAGCCTTTGTCACTTTGCCAGGTGCTTACCTCTCTTTTGTGAGCACTTTGAGGACACAGTTTAGTGGTGAACATGGTGGGGGTGCTGAGTTGAAGGCTGGACTTGATAACCTTAAAGGTCTTCTCCAAACTTAACAGTTCTATGATTCTATGATTCATTTACCTTTTCTTCCACATTTCATACAGGGTTACCAGACTGCATAGATAAATCTCCCCTTTTTGTTGATTCATCAGTTCAGCAGCAACAATGAGGACAAACTATTACCTACAGTCCCACATTCCCTGGGTAGTTCCACCCATATCTGAAATCCCTGCATGCTCTCCCAGCCTGGCTCACAGAGGTTCTTACCCTGTAGTCTGTAATTTGTGGAGTCCCTACAGTCCTTCCTGGTGGGCTGTAGAGGACACTTGGTTCTGCAATGTTCCTGAGGCTTCTTCTCCAGCTGGATTGGAACAATCCTACTGAGTTGTTATTTTACAAAATTAAAGTGCATTTGGCACCTTCTAGTATTGCTTCGTTTAGCAATGATCAGCCAAGGACACAGGTGCTACAGTTCCTATTTCAATAATCTGTTGCAAAACAGAGAGGAAATGGTTTCTGTGGCTGTCCAGTGGAGAGGATTTGGACGGTGTGGCTCTGAATGGAAGACTTAGTACACACACGTTTCCAAAACCCAAAACAGCATCATAGTCATCAATTAGGATTAAGGCCAAAGCAGCTCAAGGAAGAGCACAGAAACTGCCCATTATGTCAGATCCAAAATCTACAGAGTTCACCCTTATCCCTGGGAGGGGAGAAAGTAGCAGATATTGAAGGAAGAATGTGCTCAGAGAGGTTGTGGACTCTCCATCCCTGAAGTGTTCAAGATCAGGCTGGATGAGGCTCTGCATTATTTGGTCTAGCAGAAGGTGTCCCTGCCCATGGCAGGGGTTGGAATGAGATGGACTTTAAGGTCCCTTCCAACCCAAATCATTCTGGGATTCTGTGAATGAAGGACACAGGCCAAATACAGCATAGCTCTGCCTGAACTCCATCAGCTTCCAGAAATCAAAGGGGTGTGGAGCTTCTGAGCCACGGTTGCACCAAACAACCACAAGCAAAAGCCACCAAGAACTTTATGGTTCTCACTTTCTGCCTTCTCTAAATTGTTGGAAGGTCAGCTGTGATAAAATATTTCAGAGCAATTCACAATTTTGTTATTTGCTGAAGTTCCTTAGAAAAAGGTAAATTGTCCTCTTTCACATCATCCAGTAGTTTCCAAACAGAATGTTTTCTGAATAGTGCTTAGCTGCCTTGAATCACTGGTTTTCACTGTTAAGCTGAACCCATTTGAATAATTTTTGAATAATTTACATCTCATTTTGCAAATTAAGATACTACTTAATCCAGGTCCCGCTCCAAGAACCGACTCTCGAAGTTTGCTGTAGGTCTGATCCCCTGATAAATCCCAGTTACCCATTTCTCCTGCCATTGCAGAGGCAGAACTCCCAGTCTGCTCAGAAGAGTTGGCTGGATTGCCTGTTCATCCTTCAAATCTGTTTGTTCCTCATTTCCCAAATGCGGGAACATGGGAGATGTTCCGAAGCAGAAAAGAAGAAACACATTACCCCTAATTTTAGGCAGCTTAGTTAGAATTAAGAAATTGTAATATATTTTTCTGTAAGCAGGGGCTCAGGCAAAGTTTCTTCTATGTCAGTGAGAGTTTGTTAAACAGCTTTGAGGGACTCTGGATCATTTCACAAATGAAATGAGCTGAAGTTTTTGTGTCAGTTCTCATTTACCAAGCAACAATCATGACAGAGGCAGGAGTTACACCCTGGAAGGGTGGAGGAGTGGAGTTGCTGAGCAGGGGATTCACAGCAACTGTCACCCATCATCTCTGCTGGTGGTTCCAACTATCAGCAACCAAGAATGCCACGGAAAATCCTACCACATTTTCCCCTGAAGGCATTCCCTAAGGCAGAAGGAAAGTAGGTTATAATTTGCTGCAGGAAAACTGGGCATTACTCCATCAAGGCAGGAAAAAAAAAAAAAAGGTGGTATTTTAAAAGAAGGTTATGAAATCAGATGCCATCTTGTGGCCAAACCTCACGGAATTGCTATGGGAGATACAAGACAGACACAAAACATAAAATAAATACACAGACAAAAGAGAAGAAATAAGGGATTAAAAAACTGATGACACACTGTGGAGACTTTTAGTCTCCAGATCTGTAGTTCTCTTTAAAGTGTTTTTCTGTTTGCAGGTGCAGAACCAATTCCTCCACATTTCGGACAACTAAACTCCAGAAAAAGATTTAATTAATGATAGGATGGTCTTTAAGGTCCCTTCCAACCAAAACCATACCGTGATTCTATGCACAGAAAAGCTACTTTTGGCCTTTCAGATGATTTCAGATCACCTCTCATGTCCAGTATGACTGGCTGTGTGTTCTCTGCAGAATATGAAACCACCACACAATCAGGTAAAACCTTTACTGTCACGCATTTTAAATGGTTCTCATTCCTGTTTCATGGTTTTGTTAACCAGAAATCACAGGATCACTAACTGGTTTGGGTTGGAAGGGAACTTAAAGATCATCTTGTTCCACACCCCTGCCATGGGCAGGGACACCTTCCACTATCCCAGAGTGCACCAAGCCCCATCCAACCTGGCCTGGAACACTTCCAGGGATCCAGGGGCAGCCACAGCTTCTCTGGGCAACCTGTGCCAGGGCCTCACCACCCTCATTATGAAGAATTTCTTCCCAATATCCCATCTACCCCTGCCTTCTGTCAGTAGGAAGCCATTCCCTCTTGTCCTGTCACTCCAGGCCCTTGTCTAAAGTCCCTCACCATTAAATCATGCGGCCCTTGCATTGCACTGTTGGAGGACCCCAATTCCTGACTGTGCATATCACAAATATAAAAATAAGTTTCTGACATAAACACAGGCACCCAGTGCCACTGAACACACCTTCAGCCTCAGGGACATCTGCACAGGGCTGGGGGATACACCAGAGGACCTACAGGAGCCCTGGGCCTTTTCCAGAGTGACAGCTGGAGCCCAGGTGGGATTCCTCATGTGGAAATGGTGCGAGATGCCTGTGTTTAGGGAAATGACCTGTTCCCACCCAGTGGAAACATACAGGACTATACATCTGAACATAAAAAGAAATACATCTGAGCTGGTAGCAGCAGCAGCTGTGAGTAAGGGGTTAACTAGCAGCCATTACTATAGTGAGGAAATTACCCCAACAGAAGTATAATCCACATGGTAGAAGACAAGTGTTATTCACAAGTTATTAATAAAAGAGACCAAAAAGAAGGCAATGCTATACTGTTCTGTTAATCTCATAAGCCCAGATGTTCATGAAATGAAAAACAGCCCAAGTACATGACCTTTCATACTGATGTAAAGGAATGTTTAAGATATGATGGGATGTTATATATCACAAGATGTTAAAAACATCACGGAGAAAATTCAATATGGATAGCAAAAATGTAAAGAATTGAATACTTACAAAAAGATCTATCTGATAAGATGCAAAAAAAAAAAAAAGAAAAGCAGATTATAAATTTCCATAATAATTATTTGACACACTTTTATAGACACCACTGGTTTTACAGTGCCAAAGTACAGTAATGACAGGAATCACTATGGCATGGAATTGATACAATTATTGCACACTTTCCCTTAGCATGAAAGGAACTGTTCATTCTTGGGAAGATATGAGATGTTCTGGTTTTATGCACAATAAAATATTACGCAGGAAGCACCCTACATGCAAGAAAAATTAAAAATCTATGGACTCAATTGCAGCCTCTTCTTGGAGTCAGTTCTTGAGGTAATCAATTCATTTGGAAGCAAATTAATTTGGGGAATTAAGAAATCTGGGGATTGTAAAATAAAATGTCTCTGGTGCTGGTCACCCTCTTCTGTTCCAGCTGTGGTGAATGAACACAAGTGAAGAGCCACAGGTACTGTGCAGAGAACAGAAGGAAAATCTGTGTGTGCAGACTGCAAAGAATTCAGACATAATCTTTTGGTCTTTCCCCTTGTTTCTTTTCTTTTCAGATGTTTTGGTGTAAAACATGTGGTTTACACTCGTCTTTGTGTAAACTTCGCCAGGTTGATGATTTCAGACACAGGGCAGGCCCTCTGTAAACAAGGTGGACAAAGCCGGGCCTCAGAGCGTGTGGAACACGTGTCTATTGTAGCTCTTTATTCCTAACACCACCTGGATCACAGGGATTCTGGATTCTGCAACCACACACCGGCACAGAGCTATTGGAAGTGATGGAGTAAAGGTAAAGAAACCCAGCAAAAACTAAGCTCTTGTCCCCACTCTCCTCTCCCAGCATCCCCACCCTTGCTGACACTGGAACAACGTGGCCTCGGCGAGGGGAGTGTGGGGCAGCTTTGGGAGGTCAGTTTACACCCGGGTCAGCTGAGACGTGGTGTATACAGTATGGGGGTCTGTTTTCTATTTGCTTGTCAAATACCAATACCATAAAGAAAGGAACAGTACTAAATCCACCATTTTAACCTTACACATACCCACAATTACAGCTGAAATAACTCAGCAATTTTTGAGTTATATGAGTGCAAAGAAAGCATCTGTAACCAATCACCTATTTTTTGTTGGTGCTTTTTTTTCCTGGCAATTCCATATCTTAAAAATTGTGAATGCAGTTCTATTTTAAAAAAAAAAATACTTGTTAAAAAAAAAAAACAACACATGTGCTCTCAGGCTGAAAACACACATGCCAAATTCAGCCTGGAGAGAATTTTTACGGCTGAGTTATAAAACCCTGAAAATAGGGATTTATAATGGAAATGCTGACAGACCATTAACTACAATAATAACATAAATGGAGCAATAGAATTTCCAAGTTATCTCCTTTTTGTTTGTGTCAGCATTCCTGCATCAAGAGCCTGTGTAACACACACACAGCATTAGCAGCGCATCACTAAGGGTTCTCTCCTATGGCATTCACAGGATGTAGAGGAAGACACAGCAGAGGAAACAGAAAAGGACAATATCTGTGATGTGTGTCTTCAGGTGCACCACATCCCCAATCAGCTCTAACTTTATGTAGAATCTGATTAACTCTTGCTGGATATAGGTTTTGTGAGGAATCCTGCCACCAAGCAAAGGCCAGTAGCAGATACAAGTTCACCTGTTTTGCTCCGTGCTGTATCCACAGGAGAGCAAGGCAGTGCATGCTGATCCCACACACTTCCAGTGCCCAGTATGAGGATTGCTTTGAGCTTTCTTTGTGACCCACAAAAGAAAGAGGTAGGTGATAATTGGGCATGAAAACAGGGCACACGGGGACTGGTAAAGTGTACAACTACACTTTGCATAATCTTGCTTTAAAAGCTCAAGGTCTGTCTTCTCTGGGAAGATGAATATACTGATAATATGCAAAGTGTCATGCTGCTCAAGATAATTTGTTCCCTGTTACAGTCTGGGATGAGCTGTTTAAAATAAGTGGCAGCTAAAGCTACAAAATCTGTGCATTCTTCACCCTTCCAGGAAAAAAATCTCTTACTGCTGAAGCTGTGTTTAGCCCATCACTGGAAGTTTAAAACAAAGCACGTATTCCTTATGAAAACAGAATTTCAGATTAATAGAATCCCAGAATGATCTGCATTGGACAGAACCTTAAAGCTCGTTACATCCCAACCCCCTGCCATGGGCAGGGTCACCTTTCACTGGACCAGGCTGCATCCAACCCGGCCTTGGACAGTTCCAGGGATCCAGAGGCAGCCACAGCTTCTCTGGGCTACCTGTGCTGGGGCCTCACCACCCTCACAGCCCAGAACTTCTTCAAATGATTCTGCATGAGGTTGACACTGGGAGTGAAGGAAAATGACAGATCCATGTGCAGTTAGGATTTGTCAGATTCTGGGCCTTGAAAGATACTCCAATACCATCAGCATCTGGCTTGTTCTCTGGCTCGTTTGTCCTACACTTCCTAAGACACCTGACATAACAGAGCCAGTATCACTCCCATTTTACAGATGGTTAAAGAAAGGCACAGCAGTGAAATAAATTCCTCAATATTACATATCAGATTTCTTTCAAAACCCAGGAAAAGAACCAAGTTTTCTCCTTGTTTTAGTAACCTCTGCTGTACAAAACCCAGATTTTAATCTTTTTCATTTTAAGGGTAAAAAGGCTCAATATGACCTAGGAGTTGATATAATTCATCTGCTTCAGAAAAGCCCTGGTTCAGTCCAGAAGTGGAGAGCAAACTCTGAGATCACAGAAATTATTTTCTTCGCAAAAATCCTGAGTTTCACACAAAAAGAGCAAGTTTGAACAAAAGAACGGTCTTTTTCTGCTAACATCATCAAAGACCCTGACGGTCCCTCCCTGCTATCGCCCTTTTCTGACATCTACCAGCTCCCTCAATGGGGAACCATTCTCCTAAAATTAGTGTCTATTCTCTGCATCAAAAGAAGGAAAACTAGTGGCTGTAACAACTCAAGCTGCTTTACTGATCCTTCTGCCACTATTGCTCTGCTTTTGTCCAACACACGTGTCTGAGCCTCTTCTGTGCTCGGGATATTTGGCAGGCCGAGCACCCTTTGTCCCCCTCGCATGCCGAGCGCTCCACAAAACTGCTCCCAACAGTGCACAGGCGCTCACGCCACTGTTTGGATTAGAGAGCCTGGAGATGACACGTGGCTCTGCCTGTTGTTTACAGCCCAGGATAACACAACAGACACTCCGTTGTCCCAGTGTCTCGCCAAGATTAGCACGTGGAAGAGCAGGAGCTGGCCGGGGCTAAGGCTCAGCAGGACGGAGGTTAGGCTTGTGGGCAGAGGGAAAGGCTCCAAGGAGTGTTGCGGTTCCTTTGGAGCATGGACACGTGCCCATGGATTATCAGGAGAATCCGGGTTCTGGAAGTTTTCTTTCTCCTTATTGATCCTGAGCTCTCTCACAGCAACATCTGTGAGCAGCACTTTCTACCATCTCTGATATGCCAAAAGGCTGTGTTACGTCCATGTGATGATCCAGCCTCTGGGATAAATGCTTTCCTCACTTCCCAAATGGCTATGGCATTGTAGCCCATTTGGACTTGGAGCTTTGGCATCAAGGAAACTCCAGATGGTACCAAAGACTGTAGCACAACTTCTTTCCCATGGCAAATGTGGGCAGGTTGTTTACTTGCTATCACACCGGCTATCCATAAAATAGTGTATTAAACTCATGGAATCACAGACTGGTTTGGGTAGGAAGGGACCTTAAATACCATCTTGTTCCAAACACTTGAAATGGGCAGGATCACCTTCCACTATCCCAGGGTGCTCCAAGCCCCGTCCAACCCGGCCTGGAACATTTCCAGGGATGCAGGGGCAGCCACAGCTTCTCTGGGCAACCTGTGCCAGGGCCTCACCACCCTCATTATGAAGAATTTCTTCCCAATATCCCATCTAACCCTGCCCTCCATCAGTGGATGGAGGTTATAACTAATATGATCAGTGGGAAGCCATTCCCTCTTGTCCTGTTACTCCACGCCCTTGTAAAAAGTCCCTCTCCAGCTCTCTTGTAAGCCTTCTTTATGTTCTGGAAGGGCATAAAGGGAGTTCTGGACTGGAAGGAAGTTCTCATCCTTATTTTCAAGGGACCAAAAGGCCTAAAGAAAACTGATCTAGAAGCCCACAGCCACCTCCAGAGTTCCCGTCTCAAGGATACTGCCACAGCTGATATTAAAATGAGGATTATTGCCCTGGAAATAGAGCTGCCAGGCAGTAGAACATTTTCTGCTGTATCCACACCAGCCACAAGCACTTTCGCCTTCCTATCAAAGCCCATCCTAAACCTTCCTTTCCATAGGGATAATGCATAGCTCAACCCACCCAATAAACAGAAAACCAAAGGAAGTCCTCACTCCATTAACTTTTCTCCCACATTTACATAATCCATGCACTGCCATGCTTTGAAGCTGGAAAGAAGTGTGGGGGTTTTGCAAATAATCACCAGAACTGAAGCAGTGAAGCAGCCAACAGAGTGTTAACCTGGCAGCTGACTGCACTAGGGAATGGCAATAAGATGACTATTCCCAGAAGGAAAACTTAGCTCAGTAATCCCCAGCCTTGCTGGCACTGCCTAAAGAAGGTTGGCATCTCAGAGCTTGATAATATGGTATTAATCATGTTCTTGTCCTGTACAGTCATCATCAAAATCAAACAGCAAAACCAAGAGGAACAGGAAATGCTGAATTAAGGTAACACTTCCCCCACACAAACCACCACTCCGACCTAATCCTGTTCCTCAGCCATGCCAATCCCAGTAAATTAGACTTCTCAAGCTGTTTGAAGTCCTGAGCAGCCAGCTCCAAAGTGAGGAGTAAGTACATGGCTTCCAGCCACATTTGCAATGCCTCCCTGCCAATTTTATCCTCCCCAGATGCAGGTTCATGAGCCATGACAAAATTTGGGGGCGAAGTGGAACAGATGCAGGGAATCGTTTCTCCTGGTTTGAGGTTTCAACAGGAATGCTCCAGACAGCTTTGGTGAGGGTTGAAGGGAACAGGCAGAGCTCAGCACCTGCCCTCACCCCACTCCACACTCTGTGGTTTCACTGTGTCATGGTGAGAAGGATAAACTCTCACTATGTGCAGCCTTGGCTTTTAAAGTTATAGAACTCCTTCTAAGTGATTTATAATATTATAAAGTGGTTTGAATTACTGAAAAATAGAGGGGCTAGAATTTTTTTTATTTCTTATTTAGTACTTCAATTGGTTTGGTTATTTGTTGCATTACAGGAGATCAAAAATAATCTTGGTGTTCACAATGAGCAGTAAAGGCCATTCAAATATGTTGGAATAAGTTTAAAAGCAGGTGGTTACCTTATTAAGTGTTAAATATTCAGAGATGAAATATGAGTCTGTTTCCACCTAGGGCATGCAGTAAATGGCTTCCACATATGCATAACAGCCCATTAGCACAATAAAAAAAATTAGTTATCCAGCCGAAATTAGAACAAATGTACTAAATGCAAGAATTTCAAAGAATCCATTTTATTTTTAAAGCCTTTGTTCCAGCTGGATAACCCTGGGTCCCCTAATCTAAAAAAACCACAGCACAATAGAAATTATTCCTTGGAATTCTTTTTCCCACAAAGTATTTGTAGGAGTTGAGGTGGGTGGACAGAAAGTGATTTGGACTCATCATGTACATGATAAAGAACCTTCAGATTTTCATTTCCTAAAGAGTTTGGGGATTCCATGGGCAGAAAAGCAGCTTTCCAGGACAAGGTACTTCCTTGAGTCTGCAATATCAATAAAATTCACTCCTGAAACTCAGCTTAGTGAAGCAAACTATGATTGCTCTCAACATTTTGATGACATTTTAGCAGGTCTCATCTCTGCATGAGTTACCCACTGCAAAATTAACTTGTTGAACTTTAACTGACTCTTTTGCAGTGAAATATTCACTGGCAGGTGGGCTCTAAAGGGACAAATATCCAAGCTTAATAAACATGCAGTCTATCAGCTTGTGTGTGTTTTAATAACCGTAACAATTTTGTAGGTATTCAAAAAACCCAAAATAATTTTATTTTTACAACAACCTGTGGCAAGTCAAATCGGGAATAGGGCAGACTAACTCTAAAGTAAATGCCCATAAACTTTTAGCCATATATGCAAAAAATAAAATTCTACAATAAAAGCAGTTTAGCAGTCCCCATGCCCACGTTTCAGCTGAAGGGAACTGTTTCAGTCACATGTGCTTTTTCTCTGGAGAGTTATGTTTGGTATTTTACACTCAACTCTGGCACTATTTTTCACTTGTTAATTGGAAACCACAATCACTTCTGCAGTGTTTTGCTCTGCTTTCTGTACTTGTGATCTGCACTCAACTGTCAAATATTTAAAGCCCAAAGCTGTCCTGACAAGGGAACAACATCTGTCCCAGCTCTCCTCAGAGCTGACCTTCCACAAAGTGAGTCCTGGCTTCCATCTGTAGCAAACGGGTCGTTACTGGAAAGACAAAAGCCAATTCTACAACCTGCATGAGAACAAGACTCCAGCATCGTGTCTGCTCACATCAGGGGGGAGTTTAGCAGTCAGATTCATCAAAACGTGTGCATTTTGTACTGAAAGGGAGAAATTTTAGAAATAGATGCAAACCTCCCTCAACACTTTAGCTTTCTGGTTAATTAGGGGCTACTCCCAGCCATGTCACACAATATAAAATCTGCTGTATGATGTAAAACTTTATCGTTGAGATTGTTATCATGGACATTGTTAAAACAAACATCAGTCCCAACAATGGCAGGACTGTGGGATCTCTCAGATATGTACACACATATGCCTGTATATATATGTATGTGCATTGTAGTTATTCTCATGTCTTAGCAATTAAACTCCACTTTTAAATAGCACCTTTATAGTTACAGTAAAAACACTGTATTTTTTATCACTGGGGAGGGAGACTGAGTCACCAAGGCCGTGCCAAACTAAGCTTGATTGCTTCAACCATTCCAGTAAGTAGCTCCTCAAATGTTTTCCTGAACAAATCTAATTTTCATCTTGTGTCTCTGGTAAAAATACATTCCATCACTATCTCTCCTACCATTTAAGTGTGCACAAAGATCAAAAATATCCCTACACAGGACAGCTCCCTACATGGCACCTGGGGACATGGTTAGTGGTGACCTTGGACGTGCTGGGTTAATAGCTGAACTCGATGATTTTAGAGGGCTTTTCCAGCCTAAACGATCCGTGATTCCATACCCGCAAGGACTTTGCCCAGCCTTGGTTTGAGCTTCACCTGTTTGTTTCCCAGGTACCTCACCCCTGGTTCCTCCCAGCAGGCAGGGACATCTAGCGACTAAAAAAGGATATTGCAAATAAACAATCGCAACTGTTTCCTACACTGTTGTGTTAAAATCAAATCTGTTTTGTTGCTGTGGCTGATGAGATATTTTCTACCCATTAAATTAGCCAATACCACGTCCACTCACCCACCGTCTTTACTTGGTTTAATCTTTATCAGGGAAAATCAGAGGGTAAATAATTAATTTTTTAATTTCACTGTAGAAAAATATTTTATTTCCTTGCAGTAATACCTTTAGGAAAAGCTGCCTAACAAAAATAATTTTCTTCTTTGCACTGATCACTAGAATTCTGACCTTGTTAAGAGGACGTCCACAAGTTTTGTTTCATTACATGTATCTTATGCTTCAAATAAGACAAAAAGCAACATTCTACATCACTATCATCTTTCTTTCTCCTCCATATCTATAAGTGCTCTCATGGAAAAGGCCCTGGTAAGTAAACCCATATTTTTGATCTGCTGCATGTCTAACATTTCTTCTTTAATAACTCCATGAGCATGGCAGGCTCTTCCTATTAACTACATTACATCATCATTATCAAAGACGAAAGGAAATTAATTTTGTTTTCCAAAGACTTGGCAATAAGTTGGGTCTTTACTTCATCAGACATCTGCTGTTTTTCTACGTATGTCATTTGTGAAGCAGAGTTTTCCTTATGACTTTATTCTCCTCACAGTTTATCATGCCACACTGTTTACCAGGGAAATAAAGCAGAGCAGGATTTCTCGTTTGCCCTCTGAAAGTGTAAAGCTAACTTAAAGCCAATATTATAATCTTTATTTCAGTTTCACATGCTTTTTCTGGTTTAAAATAAAGCTCAGCAAAGACTGTTATGCAAATACAACCTCTCATGGTCTTTGCCTGAAATTTATTACTTGTGCTGCAGGACTTTGTTTTAACAGATGGGACTTTATCAGCAAATTATATGGGCAGGCCACCAACTTCCCTTAGGAATGGAGGAGTGCTGGTATTTACTTGGGCTCTTATCTATGCACTTAAAGCCATATTCTAACCACAAACTTCTATTTTCATTTATTGATAGAAAAGACAAAACACAGAGAATCTTCTGTTCTAAAACACTGCATGTCCAACACTTGTGTTCCCCGTGTATGGGATCAGTAGCTGCTGTCAGATATTTCACACGAGGAAAATGTCTCCTCTTTTCCTTTTTAAAGTTGAATGGACTTGACAGTGTGTTTCCACCTTCCCCACGTAACTCCATTAATGCTGCACAAAAGGGGTCAATTTAGATCACTTTTCCAAATATTTATTTTGCTAAATAATTTGCTGTGGTTTGCTTGGAGTTTTTCTCCACCTAACTACACTGTAATTTACCCCACAAATAATATTCTGTAAGAGAATTTTGCTCATGGCAATTCCTTCTAAACTCCAGCCACCAGCACATCAGGAGCCGGAAGGTTTAGTGAATGTATCCAGAGAGGAGTGACCGAAAATTCATCTCTTATCCTACCTCAGCAGCACAGAATGGCTCAAAAAAATAACCCTGTTCTGAGCAGGCAGGAGAGGGTGCAGGACCACACCAGGGAGAGGGAGGGAATCTGAGCCCCCAAGGCAGCCTGGCTCCCACCTGCTCCATGGTGTAACCTGTGTGGAACATTGTGGGCTGAGTAAGAGGCAGGTGAGGGAGAAAAACTAAATAAATAATAACTCAAGGGAGAGAAAGAAATAGTGATAAGCACTGAGTGTCACACTAGCTGCCAGCTGCTATGTCCCATTACAGAACCTGATATTTATGTTTACTGCTAATCAAGATCTAAAGATGTCGTTTATAATTTATCCCTGAATTGCAGACATCATCCTCAAACAAACACTTTTTGAAGGAATGTTGAAAATGTGCGTTCTATATCTAACAAGACTCTACTCAGCAGTGCACTCTGAAAGACATGGAACTCTGAAAAATATGGCAAACAGCTGATTTAAGATTTTCCTACTGAAACACGGTTTCACAGCAGTTTGAATTAATAGGAAGGATGCCAAGTAACTTCTTTCAAATGGGAAAGAAAATTTTAATAGAAAACCATGTAAAAAGTTGCAAAAAACCCACTGAAACATTTTAACTGTTTTGTTCCAAATCATTGAAAATATCATTAAAACTAAACTACGCTTTCCTGTGAAATGTAATTCTTTCAATATAGTTTCATTTGTATGTGTGTTATAGGATCCATACTGCAGGACCCAATCCTGCAACGACCCCCATGGAATTTTCTCATGAAACCCACCTAGGAATATTTGAGCAATGCATTTAAGACTCAACATTTAGCCAGATTAGATTCTTTGTTAGCAGAAAGATTCCAAGTTAATTGACAACTACAAAGTTCAGAATTCAGCACAGAAACAACCTACATCATTGTGAGACACAGTTAAACAAACTGTTTAACTACAGGTAAATGCAATTTGGTTTAGTTTTCGCTCTTGATGACTTGATCATCCTGTTCTTCAACCACATACAAAGCCCTGCTAAGCAATGAGATACCTCCATTGTACTCCGTGGGTCTTGGATGAGACCTTGATGGCCAAAGTCATCCTCTTTTATTCCCAGAAGGAACCGTTCCCAGTCCAAAAATGTGGTGTTACTGCAAGGAAATATATCAGAAACTGGACCTTGGAGGAAAACTTAGTAATACACTTCTACAGAGAAAGTCTGAAAACTCACTACAAAAGTGAGAGGATTTGTAAAGCAACACTGTGAAAATCTGGCCATGGTTCTGGCCCAACAATCCATATCTGGATTTCAAATACTCCAAAGTTTACAGATAAGATATAAACCAAATGGTGTGGTATGAACCACCACAAGGATAAGGGTTATTTTCTAAATAATCACCAAAATCATGCTTAGAGGCAATAAACAATTGCCAGAGCTGTAACTCATGTGAGAACAGTTAAGCAAAGGCAAATTCCAAGGTATTTTAGCTGAATATGTGTTCAAATTCTGACATACAAGGATAGGAACTCATGTGAAATGTGGACCTGGATTACAATTTTAAACTTTTTGCTATTAAAGTTCAGGGTATGTTTGGGTCACACAGCTCAATATGGGTTTAGATCTCTACAGGATATCGGGGTTTTTAAAGACACTTTTCATTTTCAGATGTGACAGTTAAAAAATCCTGGGTACAATAAAACATTTGACTTGGGGAAAAAAAAGTTGAGCTATAAACTGAAACCAAAGTAGCTCAACTTGGGAGTGTCCCAGCTGCAGAAAACTCTTAATTTTAAAACATTTTGATTGATCCCCAATCTCTTCGAATTACACAGCAGTAAGGGCTGTGCACCCTTCTGAAATCGGGCTATGCCTCAATTACTTCATCTGCGGATAAATTTCATTGTTATTTGAAACACGTGCAAAAGGCAGATACCAGTATACCCTAAAATTGATTAAATATCTACCTCATTAAAATACAAACCCTACAGTATAAGAGGCCCTGCTATGAGGGTTCACTTTGCATTAAGAATGCTAAACCTTGCCAGGGAAATACCATTCTGGATCTGGATCAATCCAGTTTAGTTGGACAACATCTCTATTTTAGCAGCTGGACACTCACAGCACCACCAGCCTCATTAGGCTTTTCACCAAGTTTCTACTGACAGTAAACACAAACTGACCCACCTGGTTCTCTCCAACAATCCAAAGGAGAAAGGTAAACAGGAATCCTGTTTACCTGGAGTGAAAAGCTTCATCCCACATGAAGCTGACGTTTTTGAGCACCGAATTTGGATTAGAGTATTTCAGAACATTTTATGAATTCAAAAGTGACTCAAGGAAACATGAAACCTGACATTAGTCCATTCTGGCTATTAGTCCATTCTGGGGGACTATTACTTTCCAGACAATTATTTTCAACATAAAATTCTGAGGTTTGGAAAACCTTTGTGCCACTTCCCATGAGGATTCACAGTCTGCTGGCCAAATGTGTCTCTGCCTTGTGATACACACACACAGTAACACTGTGCTTGCTGCCCTTGAATTAACAGACAGGAGGAAAATTTCATACCTTTGTTCTGAGACATTATTTTAAAAAGGGCAATAATTACTTTTAAATGATAGAAAAAACTTACATAAACACAAAACTGTCAGGAAAAATGTAGATATAGCCAGTCCCATCCTGGCAAGGAAGCAAACTAGGTGAGTAGTGTTCAGACATTTTGGCTGGATGGATCATTTTTCCTGACCTTCACCTACAAGATTCGGGGTGTACAAATAGCAGGAATAGCACTTCCTGGAGTCTCTCAATTTTCCACGCATGCAGAAAAGCCTCTAAGAATCCCAGCATACCCTTGGAAATAAACAAAGTCACAAATGTGTGCTGGATCTGTTTGATGAAGCTGTTCCCAGTTGTTGCCTTCTTTCCAGAGGGAGAGCCGGGAAGATGCAGACTGCAAGCCTGCAAGAAGAACTGCTTCAGAGGTGGTACCCTACACCTTGCTGATATTCTTCCCAGGAGCTCACATCTGGCAGCATGCACCTCACGGAATGAAAGTCCAGCAACCCCACAAGGAAAACAGGAGTCATGATCTTTGATTTCCACTATCCAAACAACTCTGGAAGCCAACACTGCGCGCTTTCTGCGCTCCTGAGTTGCTACCAGAAAAGAAGGAGCAGGTTGCAAACTGATTTAATCCTCTAGGTGAGCACTACTGCAGTTTGTGGATCACAACTGAATACCCTTGTGATCAAGAACCTCTGCAGGTGTTTTTCAGCCATATTTTGCTTCTACAGCTCTGGGAGAAGCAGTTTAGCTCCACGTTGCTGCTGCTCAAAGCCATGTCCACAAGATGTACTCTCGCCCTGTAGTTAAGCAAGGAATTTGAATGGGTACTCAGTGAACAGGATGAGTTACAGAGTTGTATCAGGTTTAAATCAATCCCTTTTCAGCAGAGCACTTATGTATGTGATTACCTTTAAGGCTGTATGTTCCTCATTAAGTCGATGGGGTTAAGTACACCCTTAATGATATAACAACGATCAGAATATGCTTAACTCTTTTACAGATGGCAGCCCTGAGCCAGGACCCTCATTAGCGCTCCCACTGCACTGACAAAGGGACTGGGCCCTTTTACTACAAGGGAAATGGGATGTGGTCTTTCATAATATTTCAAGCATTAAATCCAAATGCAGTTTCCAGAAGAAAGCCACTCAAATCCACACGGACATCCCAGCTACGTTACTGTATATCTCACCTCCTGAGTTCTGTGTGCAAATGTCTTCTGAGTGTGGAAGTGACTGTCCCAAGCTCTTGGAGGATCGTTTGTAAACTTGGCATGAGGTTTGTTTCCTAAAATGCTGGTGTGAACAATTTGTCACTGACTGAAAGTCTGACAAACAAGCCCCTCTAGGCTTATTCGGACAAAGATTAGGAATGCTTCTCTGGAGTTAAGGATGGAATACAGGCTTTGAAGGCATTGCTTTTACTTATGGCATCCAAACACTGCCTTAAAATAAAAATAACATTGACAATGCAATGCCAAGAATTCAAAAGTTAGGAAATGCCGCAAACTTCATTCAGCCCTTTTTTGACTCAGGTGTCCATTACGTGGTCATGCACAATTCTTTTCCATCAACCCACCACCTCATTTGTTGTGAGGAAAGAATTAGGGTTGTCCAGGAGAGTGCTGTCTGTAGAGATGCTCACTGATTTCAAAACCAAGCAGTTATTCAACTTCTTTCTATTCTTCCATTCTACATGCAGTCCCAGGCTTTATCGTGTATATGGCCTTAAACTCCACATTTAATAAGGAATTATCCATTTCCTCACAGGCATTCCTATGGTCCTATTGGCATAGAATCTGAGTACGTCACATTGGGTAAAAAGTTTGTCTTCACAAGAGATATGTGAAAAAAGAATAATAGCTTCCACTCAGATCATTTGCTATTTCCTGATACATCTACTTCCTACTTCCCTCCCATTTTCTCCATTGGAATTCCCATCAAGTGCTTCTTCCTATTATTTATCCTGACTATGTATTTCAGAGACAGCACTAAAAGCAAAGAACAAGAATTATGAGATGAAAACTTCAGAGAATGTGGCTGCCAAACCCTAACAAGCCTCTACTAAACATCTGTGACCTAAAATCTTTTGAGAGCCGTATAGCTTGGCCAGATTTGGGAAAAAATTTATAGGGATGCCAAAAGATCTCAATTTGATACCAGAACAACTTCCACGTCAGATTTCAGGTGTTTGACCAAAGCCTGCTTCGGCTCACAATGAGAATGGACAAACCTTTCGTTTGCTTGTGGGTTATTTGTTTGTTTGTTTGATTTACAAAGTGTTTTTTCATTAAAGCATTTCTAGTAGAGTGAGAGGAGTGCTGCTAATAAAAAACAGTTAAAAAGTCGTAACAGTGCAATATGCACTTAAGGCATTTGGGTTCTTCTGGGGATGCCAACTGAGATTTAAAATAAAAATTTAGGAACAAGGTTCCTTGATTTCAAGAAGTAATATGGATTAGTAGGCAAAGGTACGTTAGACCTTGCAGTGACTCCTGGTGGCCAGTTGTCCTGGAAAAGAAAGGCAATGTCAGTGTAAAGCCCATAACACAAGAGTGCTGTTCACAGGCTGGCAGGATCCCGTGAGCTGCAGGCACTGCCCATAAATGTTCTTCCCTCTGGGCACCTTCCAGGGCTGCAGTTTCTCTGGAGCACCAATGACATCCAGCAACCACTTCCTGGCAGCCAGGATTCAACTCCAGCCAGCAAGGGAAGCTTCCCAAAGGAAATCTTAATAATGCTTCTTTTTTTGTTCTCTTCCAGCTATTTGAGTACCTAGTTCTTCCCTCATCCCCCAAATTTTGGGTCGCAATGAAAATATAAAAGCCAAAAAGTACTGGATAGCAGGAAAATGTTAGAAGCTTATTAAAGATGACAAAATAGTGCTTTTCCCCTTGCTGAAAATATCAAGGAAAGGTAGACATTTCTGACAAATTTTCATTAGGAAATAATGAATTTCAATCAATAAAATCCTAAGAATATTAAAAAAAAAATCCAGCATAAAATGTCTCCTGTGATTTAGTCAAAAATTTCCAAGAAATTAGATATTTTCAACATAAAACCCAAAAATCTACATGTTTTATCAGAAAAGAGTCAACAGCAAATTATGATCATGAATACTCTTTGATGCATTTTAAGTTTCCTTACTGTTGTTTTTCTGAGTAAATCCTTGTGGGCCACAAAGAACAGCACCTTTGTGATCTCTTTCACAGAAACACGGAGTGATCCCAGAGGGCAGCCAGTGGGATCTAGGAATGATGTTGTAATTCCCTCAGGCTCTGTGGCTTTATTTGTGGGGATTTCTTTCCACTGGCCTCTAAAGGCTCTTCTCAAGTATAACTCTTCCACCCAGGATGTGAAAGCCTAATGCTTTAGGAGAGACGTATGCAAAGGAAAATGGGAAATCTGTTTTAAATGCAAAGGAAGACAAAGCAGATAAAGGAGTGATTTTAAGTGAAGCTAATGAGAAGCGTACAATTCATTTTAAAATTAGTATATTTATTTCTTATAAATAAAATAGAAATGAGCTTTTTTAGAAATGAGCATTTCTGGGGAGGACAATGGCTGACACACACACTGACAGTGAAGGCAGATGCTGCTACCTAAACATGTAAACCACTAAGTTATACAAAGTGCCTCCCCACTTTTAAATCGACTAAAATTAAATCGAACTAATTTGGTTTTAATTTATAAGTCAGCTCAAGTAAGCATAAGATTCCTCAGGTCACTCCTGGTCACATGTGGGGCAGGATTTACATTAAAGGCCCCAGCAGTGATCTGTGCAAAAGAGTCTTTGAGCAGCAGGAGCAGCATCCAGGCTCTTGGCTTGCTCCACACACAGTTGTGCTGACAGGTCTGGAGCTGCCCTTCACACTGTCCCAGTCAGGCTGCTCACACCATGTCCCTCCCCCCTTGTTCCCTCCATGTCATTTTACTTCTTTGACTCATATTTAGTGCTAACAAAACTCCACACATCCATCCCTCTGGACTGAGGGCCCCTATTCCCCCTCTACGCTTCACAGCAAGCTCAGCCAAAGGCAATCCCATACGGGATTTCCTTGAGAGGGTTCTGGTGCTCATCCAAAACCCAACAGAGCAATGGGCTTTCCCCCACACCATCCTATCAGAGGACTTCAACTCCAGCCCAGTGTCACTGCCACCTCATCAAGCAGACATGGAGGGGCCAAGAAAGTGGTGTCCCACCCCAGAACTCCAACTTGTCACCACCTCAATGCGAGCCAGTGACATTTCCTATTATTTCCAAAGATCTCCAGGGTGAGAATCTGGGATATGGGCTGAAAGCATAATTCACAAAGCAAGCTGAGGCCGCATTGATAAATTGTATTTCTTACCCCTTTAAACACTCAACACACCAAATACATAAAACATCTTGTTTATGAACCTTTTCCTGTGTGGACAGACCCACTCCAGAGAATCAGCCCATTTTTTTATGTCACATGAATGAAAATCAACATTGGATGACAATCTTCTGTGGACCCATTTATGGTGATTTATTGAAGCTTAAGACACTACTTTCTAAACGTATTTTGTGTAACCCACCTGAGAGTCTGACCATCTGGTTAAAGAGGATTTTTCTAATAGATTTCAAAATGTAGCTGCACTTGGTGTGCAGATACTAATGTTAAAACATCAGCAGTAAGGAAAAAAGACAATTACATAAAGGAATAAAGAATTCCTGATCAAAACTCTGCAGCAAATCCTCAACTGCTGCAAATTGGCATGAAACAACTTACACGGGGCAGGAATTTGGTGAGCTATTTAGACATGAATGGCTGTAATTCCACAGGATCTGAAATTCTTTTTCTAGAACAACTCAGGCAATCAGAGTTCACCAGATTGAAATGAGTATCTTACAGGCATGATGCTGTGAGATAAAAAGTATGCTGGCTGCTTTCCAGCAAGGAACTTGAGCATGTCCTTATCTCCAAGCTTACAAGCAGTCACACCAAAGTCCCATGCTTCGGGCCTGAAATTAAACATTAACTCAAGGATTTGGCTGGGCCAGCACCAATGAAATCTTAAAAGTGCCAACTCCAAAAGAAAGGATTGTTTTGGGAACAGTTACTCAGGTGTTCCTGGTCTGAGCTCAGCTGACGGTATCAGGAAGGGATGAAAGTTGCTGTTACCTTTCTGCATTCCAGTTATTTCAGGTCTGACAGTCTCCCATTTAATCGTGGTAAATGTTTTCAAGTTAGTAAACAGCTATTAAGATAATTGAGAGAATTTAAAATTAACTTATATAATGCCTTGCAAAATGTAGCATACATATACTTTCATCTCAGTCATCCAAAATACAAATAGAGGAAGATCTAAAAAACTGTTGCAAAGCTTTAAATTAACTGTTTTGTCAATAGCTGAGTATTTTGCAGCATTAACCTGCAACTTTAGCTATTAAAGTAAGTCAAGGAGACAGGAAGTGAAGATGGAAATCAGAAAGAATAAAAGCTGCAAAATTAAGCTGTTCTCTTTCACATGTGAAATTCCATATAAAATACTTCCCTATAAATAGTTGTCAATAAACACAACTGCTGCAAATGTATTTGGTAAATGTTGAGGTCAAAGGCCTCAACTGTTTATTGCCTTGTAAACTCAAAGGCAAGTAAATTTATTGCCTGAATGAGTTTCAGAGCATTGGCCATCATAAAAACTCTACATCCAAGGTACAGACCAGCCCACGGGCTGCACCACAACTATTCCACACACAACTCAGGGCCATCACGTGCAGCATAATTCCAAGTATCAGAAATATATTGCTGCTATGCTGGATGTGCACTGCACCTCTCAGCTGGAAGAACGGATCTCACTGTTTATGTGATCTAGATCTCGCAGACAGAAGATTATTACTTTAAAGTACCTCTTTTCCCTAATTTTAAAAAGGTCAAATCAGTTCCATAGCTTTCTATAAACTCACTAGAACCATGGTTAGTGTTTAGTGCCAAATCCCATCCTTAGATCCATTATTCATGACTATATTTCCAGGATTAATGTTTTGAGAACCTTGTTATCTTCCAGCTCCAAAACATAAAAGGGCCAGGTCAGGAAACAAAGTATACATATAGTATACATATATATGTGTGTGTGTGTGTGTACACACCTATATAATGCATGTGTATATATATTTTCTTGACCAGGGTTCTATTTAAGGAACATTATGTTTCTGTCCCCTCAAGTTACAGCTCTAGAACTGAATGTGCTTGGTGCCCTTTTTCACATGACTCTTTCTCAAGTACTGTATGATTATTAATTAATGTAAATTAGGAGAGAACAATCTGCACAAATTGGATCAAGAGAAAATTCTAGGCTCAAGCTAATATGGCATTTGGTTTAAAATACTACACTTAGTAATCTAGCCTGTAAACTCCTTAGGGATTTTTCATCTGATGTTTTTCTCTCTGTACCATGGAGCATGCAGCCAGCACTAGGAACTTTGGGATAATTCCAATTTTTAATCCCCTTCAGTTGTGTGGTCAAAAGGGAGCTGTCCGGCTGCCCAAACTGTGCTTTCCAATTTAACTGGAACTGCATCCTGCCTCCATTCCGTGAGTCCATTTGTGAGTAGCTGATGATATCTGCAGATAAAGCTTTGCAGGGTGTTATTTGAGAGTGAAACTGCTGTCAGAGGATGGAGCAACCGAGCACATCTGCCAGTCAGCAGCCCCACCATCCCCACTTCAGCTGAGCACACACACGTGTAGACAGGCACATGTCAGTGCATTCACACAGACAGTGCCTCATATGGACAGGAAACCCATCAAATAACAAACAGCACTTTAAAAATCTACTTCCACAGATCTGCGAGCTCAAATAATCTAAATACAAAACACCCAGAAACATGCATAGGTACATCTCATTTCCTAGACAACTATGGCACAAGTACAGAATGTAGATTTTTGGTTTTACTCCAGACAGATCTAACTGTTTTCCAGTATTGTTCCCACCAAAGAAAACTCTCTCAACTTTCCTCCAGCCCTTTCTCAGAAACATTAAATAGTAAGCATTGCTCCGTCTGAGAAATCTACCTCAGTAAACTCCATGCACAAACACCTTGTCAGAGTCAACAAACCAGCATTTAAACTGAAAAGTACTGTCATGCTGACCCTCCTTCTTCTATTTGCTACTTTTAAAAAAACACAATTAATCCAAACCACACATAGCATGTGACAAGCATAATACCACAATATGTTGTGTATGGGTGAGCAAATCAGAAAATGTAACACTTTTTCCCATGTTTCCAGAACAGCTTTATCCCAGGATGTTAATACACAAATGCAGAACACTTATGACTGAAGACTTCATTGGAGCAATGGACAATATTACCATCTCCAGGAAATTCAGCTCCTGCTTCTTTCCACACCAGAACTGCTTAACACGCCCACTGATGAGGATTTATCACTTACAGGCACTGACTTCTTGGGGGAAAGGCTAAGGAAGCAGTACCTCCATCCTTAGCCAGTGTTACCTAACAGAGCAGTACTCATGGTATTAATTCCACTGAGGTTAATGGGACTAATCAGTAGAATGGTTAAGGTGAGGGAGAAATAGACTCCAAATTAACACGGAGAAAATAAGCCAAAGAAAAATAATGTCCAATATTAAACACAAAACTCTTCCGGGTACTTCTGTCCTATAAGTCTGCTTAGCACAGTCAATGGAATAACAAATAAGTGTTATAACATTACCCACCCATTACACTGTCATTCGACAAACAACGCAGCCATGAACTTTTCTTGGCGTAACACGGGATATAAATGGGGTACTGTTGCTTAATCATTCTCCATGATGTTTATAGGAGGGAAATAAGATCTCAGTATAACTAGAGGCCACAGTAGGGACACTTTAAAGGCTACACTGCCATGTGTGTCAATACCAAGGGCTCAGCAACATCTGGCTTAATTCATTTTTTAGCTGTTTACTAACTGGAGACCAGGTGATATTTCCTCTTTGAGATGGGAAGTGCCTTTAATTGATGCCAGTGTATCTCCCTCGTGCCAAATGGGCACTCAGCAGACACTGTGAAAACCAGTGAAGGAGTTGTGAGAGAAGCTGGGGCTGGGATTTGCCCATGGTGCCTCTGCAGACCACAGGCCCTTGGAACAGAGGCTGTGTCTGACTGTGCTCTTAGTTTGACAGAGCTTGAGCTCGTGCAAGGCTTCACAGTGTTTTTGAAACAGAAATGAGGGAGAAGATGGCTAATTCCAAAATCGTTACCCTCCTTTGAACAAAGGAAATGTACCTCTTTAGCATTGTGTCTTCCAAAACTTCTTCCAGAACAAGTTACAGTCTTTAAGGAACTCTACCCAGCAATTCTTTTTAGAAAGGCAGTTTTTAAAAACAATCACCTGTTGCTAGAGTCTTTTGGGGAGACCTTTTGACCAGTTGGACTCAGTTTGTCTTTCAAAACTCAGTTAAACATCAGCAAAGCTGCTCATGAATAATTTTTCATAAGAAGTTTTTTTTTTCAAATCCATGTTTGGCAGAAAGCAGAAACAATTTGAGGCTGTTAGAGAAAAATCAAACTTGCCTCAGATGATCCGTATCCCCAAACAAGTTTAGAGCACAGCTGCAGATAGGTTATGGAGATATGAGCTTTGTGCACTCACACAAACATCAAACCACATTACTGGCCACAGGAACATGCCAGAAAAGTTCATTTGAAAATCATTATGCATTCATTTCTATGAGTAACACCTTGTGGTCCCCGCTGTGAGTGTGGTTGTGCTGCAGCTATTTCCTTTTATGTCAGAAATGTTTTTTGGAAGTTTGGCATGAGAAACACACTAATGCTTTAGTTAAGAAAAATTTCAGGTTCCGCAGCAGGTCTTTGAGAACAGCAGTGTAATGCAAGTATTCAGATTTTTATCATTTGTAACCTGATTTCATCTTTGCCTTACATCAGAATAAAATTCCTTCAAAGCTAATTTCAGTCCTGTCCCAAGAGAACATTTGTCCATATCATGAAAACCAGGATTTTATTTAACACGATTACATGCACATGCTGGTGCAGTCAGATGCCTGACTGGAATAGCAGAGTTAAGACAGGTCAGGATGAAGGTGCACTGGTGGAGCTTGGCAGGGAACCTGCTTTTAGTCTTTTTGGCTCTAGCTGAGAACATCAGTTTCTCGTTGGTGAGTTCTGAAAACAAAATTCTTTCCAAAGAAAAAAGAAAAGAAATAAATCCCTTCACAAATTCTACTTTGGGCAATTGTGTATTGGTGTCATAACTTAAAATCAACAAACCATACAAAGGAGGTGAATCAAAGTTAAACACATCTGTGGACATGACATTCTTTGATTCTGTTTCTTACACCCACTTTTGAAAACAGGCTTCTGATGCATCAAGCTCAGCTGGCAGAGATATTTTATTCAAGTTCTCCCAGCCAGTGCTCCTCCACAGGTATTAAATCCCTCTGGGAAATGCAGGCACAGAGGTAATAAACATATTCGTTTCATTACAACATCTTAAAAAATGTAAAAATTCTAAAAAACCAACTGTAAGCTGACCTGCAGCCAAAGTACACATTAATTATACAGCTTAAGTCAGGCGGATGCTCAAGGAAAAGAGATATAATGTTACACCCAGCTGGATACTTTGTAGTTAGCACAAATGTAATATAAAGCGTACCAGAGTTTGTCAAGTGTCTGTCTGGATTTTCAGTTTTCATTAGTACTATAATTAAAACCACATTTTCAGCTATATTACCTATAACAAGAAAGGAATGAGAAATGAGGTTGTCAAGGTCAGTCTCCTTCTGCTCTTTATCCTGAGTATCTGCAGGCCACAAGCTGTTGAATTTGGTGTAAACCAGAGTAATAGGATGGAATGTCACGTTACAACCAAACCTTTGTGGTTGAAAAGACAAACTGATGAGGTCACTTCCTTTTAATCACCAATGGAGGGTATTTATCAACAGCCACATAAGTCAGGGGGACAGGGAGGCAGATGACAGACAGACTGACAGATATATGGAAATACAAACACCCCAAACGCAGATACCACAGAGCTGATGCACAGAACGTTCCTTTGCAGAGAGCTGCACTTGATCTTGTGCTGTCACAATCCTTCCCATCTATAACTGGCACATAAACGCTTTTTATGCCCTTTCTACGGCTTGTCACAGAGGGCACAGCAAAGATTTGGAAAATACGGACAATGGATGACTCGCACAAGAACAAGCTCAGAAGATTTAGACCCAGATCCATATTTTTAAAACTTTCAGAGAATTCACAATCTTGCTTAAAGCCTCTAAGGCAAAGTGAGCAGGTAGCAGAGAGCAGAATTCCCAGGAGAGTGACATAGTGTTACAATCACTATAGTGGATGCATTAATTAGAGATAGGTGGTGAAAAGCGGCACAGCTTCATCAAACTCAGCAGAGCTCAACATTTACTAAGGATCTGACCCATAAATTCCAGTACCAAAAATGCAAATTTTTTTTCATATTCAAGTGCAAGTAAGTACTCGAGGCAACCAAGGCACCAGTGAATGTAAATGGGATTCCCTAGCTGCAGTCTAGAAGGTAAATATGGGTTTAGCTTTCATGAAACTCAGAAAAAAAACAAAGAATAAAAAAAGCAAAGTAGCTGATCAGTCACGTTAAATATAAATGACCGTTTACTTGTGATACTACAAGGGGATTTTAGCTTCATTAAAAAACAAAAACTAACTACTATGAAGGAGATGAGTGAACTATTACAACACTGAAAGACTTAAAAACGATACCTCAGGAGATAACATTCTGAGAATAAAGTGAAAGAGCTCATATAAAATACAAAAGGTGTGTTGTAAAGAAGGATCAGAAGGGCAGACTTTGAGCTTCATCCAGTCATAAATCAAAAGCTTGTTCTCCATCATTCTTGTCTATGAGGTCAGCTTTGATTCCCAAGCTACAATTCCCAAAGGATGGAAGTATTTCTATTGGCAAGTACACGTCTTTCTTCCCCCAGGCTGGCTCTGCCAGCCCTGCTGTCACCATGAACTGTCATTATCTCAATCTCTTTACTGCCCAGGATTGTTCCATCCTGGAGCCATAGGGAACTATCACAGGGCTGCGAGAGGAAAACCCATTCAGAAGACCGAGTGCATTTGCAACAGATTAATTGACAAAGAAGTTTATCAAGCCAGGCCATCTGCAATAGTTCAGTCATTCTCCTTCACAAGGACCAAATGCTTTAGCACTCCAGGTGACACGTCAGGGAGACAAACTGTTACACAAAATAAAAGTGTTCAAAAAACAGCTTAAAAATTCTACCACCAAAGAATATAATATCAGCTCTCTAGCAGTCATGTGCTTCATATCTTTTGTGTCTGAGGAACTGCAGCAATAATCTTTGAGCTTTAGCTCAGGCAGACTGTCCACAGTCACAAGAACAGTCTGTGTAAATAGGGCTCCCCACCTGAGCACTGGAGACTGGTGTAGCACCTCGATTTGCAGTCAGGCATCTCTGTGTACACAGATGAAGGGCAGACGCTTCCCGTACTGAAATAAACATAAAATACATTTAGAATGTTGTTTCCTCAACCTTCATGTAACATACTGAACCAAATAATGACTTTTTCCCTAAGTCAAAAAAAAAATTAATTTCAAAAGTCTTCTTGAATATTACTCAACACAGCAGACTTTTACAGTGTTCTTGCACAGTGAGTTCTATTATTTGCTTCATTAAGTATCATAGTGGTTTTACTAAAGTGATTCTCACTTACTATAGAGCAACGTTGCTGTGTGGTGTAAAACCTGATAGTTACTGCGAGTATCTCTAACAGAGATAACATTTACACAGAATAATACAGACATCTGATCCTATACGTTTCTAGAGATAAAAACCTTCATTCTTTCGACAATTCGTAAGGGAAAGGCTTCGATGGGGGTAAAGCCTAAATTTTTAATACAAGATCGCCCTCTACTGTTTTAGGAGAAAGGAAAACGAGTGAGGATCGCAGAGACTGGTTTGGGTTGGAAGGGACATTAAAAACTATCCTGTTCCACCCCCTGCCATGGGCAGGGACACCTTCCGCTATCCCAGGGTGCTCCAAGCCCCGTCCAGCCTGGTCTTGGACACTTCCAGGGATCCAGGGGCAGCCACAGCTTCTCTGGGCACCCTGCGCCAGGGCTTCACCTCCCTCACAGCCAAGAATTTCCTCCCAGTATCCCATCTAACCCTGAACTCTGGCAGTGGGAAGCCATTGCCCCTTGTCCTGGCACTCCAGGCTTTCGTAAAAAGTCCATCCCCATATTTCTTGCAGGTTCTCTTCAGGTACTGGAATTACTGATTATTACTTGTATTCTGGCAAGGCTCACATAGGCAAGTTAGGATCAAACCAAACTGTACTAAAAACTAAATTACAAATATTTTCAAGTATTATTTTTTTCTGACAGGCAATTTCAGCCTGAACTGCAAAAGGAATTGTAGCATAGAGAAAATCTTGTTTTTAAAGAATTATTTTATTAAAACAGATTCTTCAAGGTCACATACAGACCACTGTAGAAAGAACAAGTCAGGAAACAGAACAAAAAGTACCATTACAGAGACTTTCTTAAACACTTAATTTTTTGTATTTAACACAGATGGAAAAAAAAATTAATATATATATATATATAAATAGGAAAACTGTGATAAAAAACGAGTAGACAAGAAACAACCATCTCATATCTGCTGCACAGGATGGTACAATTCTTGACTCCAGAAAGCACTAGAGCTTCTTTTGTAGCTATAATAAGCTTCATTTTGATTCAAAATAAACAGGGATTTAATGAACACTACAAGTCAAAGTATCCTGATACATCATCAGTCTCAATGCCAGCAGTGCTGCACCCTGCCTAGAAATGTAGAAGCGCATCTCCACTAAAAATTGCCTGTGACCATTATAAACTGGTCAATTAAAAATACTTCAATACTACAACACTGTTTTCCATCACCAGCTTTAGGGCCAAAACTCAGTTCTGGTTTTAATTCAAGAGACAAGGAGGATTTATAGGGCTGGACAGAGCTCTGCCTGTCTTGCAACTGCAACTCCATGGTGCTCTCCTGGAAAAACAATCCATAAATCCAGTGCTGTAACTGCTACCAGTGTATTTGGATTGTGATGGAAAGCAAGAGAAACCCACGTGCACATGAAGAATAAAAAGTTTCCTCAAACAATTTGGAGTAGGAAGGCAATTGCTCATTATTCTGAAAAACAAACCTTGCAAAGAACCTGCCTTCAGCAAATGTTTTGGCTCAGAGCAATCACTATTCACAATGTTTTCTATCAGTGGTTTTTCGTCACAGTTTTAAGAACCCCAAACAAAAACTCAAGTGTGGCTGAAGAACCAACAAGGAGGAAAATCTATACAAACTCCCCAAATCATGCTTGCCATTCTAGAAGTTTCTTTTCTGTCTCAAGTTACAACTGTTTCGCCAAACATGACACAATTTTATTTTGCATAACAAGAACTTTCCATTCATATCCTCATTATCAGGTAGTGACAACATAGGGATTCCATTTTCTACAAACATACAATTGAAAGGGAAGGAGAGGAAAAAAAGAGAAGATGGTTGAAAATCTTGAAACTCTGTTCCACCTGTTATTTTTTTCCCTCCATAAACAACAACCTGGAAAAGTAAAATTATTCCTTATGGGATATTCTGGTGGTATGAGTGGTGGAGTACTCCCAAAGAGAACTGGGACACCATATGAATTAACTAGTCTTACTAAAAGTTCCAGAAACTGAGACATGAAATGAGAAGTGACAAGTCTTTGGCATCACAGATGATTGTCTGGAGTTATCAGTTACCAATGTTCTTCAAATTATTTTGATGATTTGGACATTTCAGATCCGATTTGATCTCCTTGCAGGGAAAGAACATATCAGTAGAGCTTGTTTGTTCAAGGTTTATCTTCACCTAAGAGGATGTACCATCAAGCTCCTCCACTCCTTGTTTCACACCACTCCCTGGCTGTCCCTGCCACACACGTTCACGTTCATTCCAAGCTTTCACCTGATGTAAATCAATTATTTATTTTGTCCATGCAACCTGAGTGCAGAATGGCAGACAGAAGATGCTACATCTCTGCAGCACTCCACTGTCCCATGGGATGAGGGCTCTTCCCATAACCCAGGGACAGCAAAACCAGGTTAGGCTTAGCTGTACTTGTCCAGCAATTGGAATTTTAACACTTTACTGGTATGAAAAGCTATGAACTTGGGATATAAAGCTCTTCACTTTTGTCTTTGGTTGGTGCAGGCAGACAAAAGAGCCAGACGTACCCAGAGGAACATCTGACAGCAGTTCCTGGCCCAGCCAATTATCTAAAAGCCCAATTAAAATTCTGATTAAATCATACCTTTCACCAATTAAATCTTCCAAATTACATATTTCAACCTATGCCTGTGACTATTTTTATTCCCTTTGCACAGGCCCCCAGTCTGTAAACTGACAAAGACTTCCAGAATGTAAAGCCTTGATGTTGATGCTCTCCTTTTTATTTGTCAAAAGGACACTTTTTGGTAGAAAACTAACTGTTGTTAGTCTTTCCTATAAAATACACCACAAACAAGCTTTAGCACATCCCAATTTGATGTGCTGCGCAATAGCTCAATTTAAGAAATAAACAGAACACCCTGATAGGTAATCAGCCAATAAACATAACATTTGTCATTTAATTCTGGAAGATGCCAAGGGTAATGAGGAAACTCACAGGACTTCCTCAAGTTTGGATTTGGGGTGTTTTTTCCCAATCTTTTTCCTATATCTAGTTCAGATTTCACACTTACTATCCCTATTTATTTCTGCCACAGCCGTTATCACCATTTTGGATTCTGTGCAATACCATTATGATTTCCACTACATGAAGGCACCCAAATTCCTGAGAATTCTTTTGATCTTTTCAAAGAACAACCAGGAGCATGACCATTGTTGTTCTTTTTATATTTATTTATCAGCCTCATGCTGCTGATTCCATAAAGGGGCAATCCCCAGAGTTCAAGTCTGCAATAACTTTCTCCTGAATAGGCAAAAATCAATCACAGGAGGAAAAAATACAGCAAATTTCACATTTTTATCAGAGTACAAGTGTTGCACATAATATCTAATGGAAGCACAGCTAAAAACAAAAGGAAAAACAACATACCTGCTCCTTTGTGCCTTTCCTGATTTATTAAAATCATGTTTGCAGCTACAGTGACTGGTTGTCCTCATGTTGCCTCAATCCTTAGGATGTATTTTTTCCCGTAGTTCATCACAGTCTGCAACATCTGGATTGTTTTAAATCCCCATTATGCTCAGTAATGTAATTTTTGTACCTCTGCTATCATATTCTGCATTTTAATAAACTCGTCTTCTCCTTGATCCTCCCATCATCTGTTTCTTCATTCCCTGAACCCATCCTAAATCCTGCCATTCCAAGCAATTTGCTCTTACAATCCTTCTCAGGCAGGTTTCAATAAAACTTTCAGCTGTGGAACCAAAGTTACTAATGTAGGACTAAAATCTAAAATCTCCACACCTGGAGATCTTGCACTGGTCCTGCTGGGAATCCACCAAACTCAAACCATTTGTGCCCAGCCATTCCTTTGGCTTGGAACATCTTTGGAAGTCTCCATGGCATTATCCTCTAGACTGATGCCAAAACTCATTGCTTGTGCCTGGCTTCTTCACAACGCAGGTCTATGTCTAAACACAGGCTGTAGAAATACCTTAATTTAACTTTAAAAAATAAAGTCCCACGCTGTTAATTTATTTATTTTTTCCTCCTAAATAATGGCCAGAGTTACTCACAGAATTGACCAGAAATTCTGCAAAAGGAGATCTATTGGAATGTCCTAAGCATAGGCAACAGCCCAGTTCTTAAAAAGAGGGAGCCAAAAATATTTTTTCCTCTCTGGAGCCATCCTTCATGATAGTTAAGATAAAAACTCCATGCAAGAGCCTTAAAAAACTATTTTTACAGTGCGATTGAAAGCGTTACCATGACAAGAGTATTTGACATTAAGTTCATTGTTTAAAAGAGCAGAAACTGCTCATTTTCTACTGCTAGAAAGTCCTGTGTTCTCTGCACATAGAATTGACTAGCCAAAACTTCCACAAGGCACCTGCTCAAGATCACCCCTGCTCTTCCATGTGCCGTGAATGAAGGCTCACATCCATCTCCATGTTTTATCATGGAATTATTGAATGTTTTGGGTTGAAAGGGAATTTAAAGCCCATCTAGTTCCACCCGATGCCATCAGCATGCACCTTCCACTAAACCAGGTTGCTCCAAGCCCTGCCCAAGCTGATCTTAGAATATTGCCAGGAATGGGGCAGCCACAGCTTCTCTGGGCAACCTGAGCCAGGGCCTCACCACCCTCACAAGGAAGAGTTTGCTTGCCAATATCCCATCTAACCCTGCCCTCTACCTTTGTGAATTCATTCCTCCTTGGTCTGTCACTTTGCAGAACCAGTGGGACTGTCAGGAATAGGATTGTTTTGAACACACCCCCAAAGGGATTTAAAAGGAAATTTGGGACGGAGGGGGATCCGCCCGCGCCCCTCCCCGGAGCCCTCACGGAGCCCCGCCCCCAGCGCTCGAGACCGCCCCTTCCCGCCTCGCCGCCTCAGCCAATCAGCGAAGAGATCGCCACAGCCGCGGCGTCCGTTTGCGTTTTAAATCCCGCCCCCCTCTCTGCCCACCAATCAGAGCGTTCCTCTCATGAAGCCGTGGGGAAGGCCCGCTTGGCTTTCCAGCCACCCGCTGAGTCAAAGCTTCCCATTGGGCGATGGGCAGATGGGCGGGGCCAATTTGAACGGGCGGCGGCCGGGAGCGGCGCCATGGTGAAACCGCTGAGGGATCGGGATTTGGATCCTGCCGAGGGTCCCGGCCCCACGGTGAGCTCCCCGCTCTCCCCGCAGCCCGCCGCGGCGCCGGCTGATGGCTTCGCCTCCTCAGATGATGAGGCCGACGAGGAGGAACCGAGCCCGCTCCACATCTCCTGGTGAGGCGACACCCGCGGGGACCTTTCCCTCAGGAAACTGTATTAAATTCCTCTCCTGAGAAACAAGAGCGTTTTCTCTTCGCGAAGGAAACCCGAGCCAGGCTCTAGTGGTCTTCCAGAATGTGGCCCGGTGGCCATGAAAAGGAATTAAATGGTGGTGGGGAATTGTCAGTGGGTGTGGTTGGGGTTGGAAGGGGCCTCTGGAGACCGGCTAGTCCAACCCCGCTGCCTAAGCAGGCTCACCCACAGCAGAATGCCAAGGGTCACATCCAGATGGGTTTTGAATGTTTCCGGGGAAGGAGACTCCACGACCTCCCTGGGCAGCCCGTTCTAGACCTTTGTTTTTACTCACAGGGTGGGGAGGCCCTGGCACAGGGTGCCCAGAGAAGCTGTGGCTGCCCCTGGATCCCTGGAAGTGTCCAAGGCCAGGTTGGATGGGGCTGTGAGAAGCCTGGGATGGTGGAAGGTGTCCCTGCCCGTGGCAGGGGATTGAAATGATATGATTTTTAAGGTCCCCTCCAACCCAAACGTTCTGTGATTTTGTCACCCTCAAAGTAACATTTTTCCTCACATTCACTTCCCATGTTTCAGTTTGTGCTTGTTGCTCCTTATCCTCCCACCAGACACTCATGAAAGGGTCTGGCCCCATCCTCTTGATACCCCCTCTAAAGATATTTATATATTTAAATAATCAAAATCTTCCCTTCTGATTTTTATTTATTTTAGTTTTTATTTTCTGATAGGTTGTCTTTGTCTCCTCTCTACTCTTCAGAGCTCCTGGGATTATGTTCCCTTCCAGGTAAGAAGCATTCTCTGAAATTTGCAGGCATATTTGAAAGCTGAAGAGGAGTAATACCTTGTACCCCAAAATTCTGTGTTGTGGGTGACTTCTTTTGTAATCTACTACTGAAATAAGTGTTTTGGAAACACCAAAGCTAATCTAGAGAATATCTTAATGCAAGATCATATTTTTTAAAGTTATAAAAGTAAACATATAAGCTTTGACTGCACTTTTAACTACCAATACTGCAGCCATGGTGAATCTCCACTCAACTCTTAAATTATCTTTATCCAGCCCTTTTATTTGTTGGATGGGTTTTTGGGACTTTTTTTTTTTTGAGGGGGGGTGCGGTTATGCTGTATCCTGATTTAAAACATCCAAAACTTTTCATCTGGAAAACACAAAGCATATTAAAGCCTTGGGCAGATTTCTTTCTTTAATCCTATTACCTTACAGTATTAAACAGATAATGGTGTTTAAAGTGTCTTCTGCCCCAGGGATCTACTTGCAAAAACAAGAGCTGTGTTTTATTCAGGGCGTGTCTTTGTTGCTTGCTTTGGTTTTGGGAGGAAGGCTGCCTGTGCTCTGTTCTTCAGCTGCAGCAGCCATCCCATAATTGTCACTTACCTGGAGTGGTAATTGTTGTTCACAACTTGTTTCAGGTTGCAGGTTTAAGGATATCAGAAGAAATCTTCAGAAAGATGTAGGTGAGTCTTCTTTGAGTCAAGGGCAAGAACAACGTGCGGCTGTGAAGCAAATATTTTATCAGAGTCATCATCATGACAGGAGATCCCTTTTAGATGGGCAGTGCCTCTTCCTCTGCAGCTTCTCTATGAATGTGCAATAAGTAGTCAGAATTCTTCCAGGCTGGAGCTGCACAGTACCCATGAGGCATCTTCAGAGCAGCTGGGATCAAGATGAATTACATAATTGTAATCTTCCTTCTTCACAGAGAAAAGTGAAATTGGGATAGAAAAGATGGAATTATGTAAAGATTTGTGCTGAGTATTCAGCTGTAAACACTGAAGAGCAGAGACTAATAGCAAATCCCCACAGTGTTTGGATAAGTCAAGCTTAGGAAGAAATTCCTGGCTGTGAGGGTGGGGAGGCCCTGGCACAGGGTGCCCAGAGAAGCTGTGGCTGCCCCTGGATCCCTGGAAGTGTCCAAGGCCAGGTTGGACAGGGTTTGGAGCACCCTGGGATAGTGGAAGGTGTCCCTGCCCATGGCAGGGGGTGGAACTGGATGGGCTTTAATGTCCCTTCCAACCCAAACCATCCTGGGATTCTGTGATTTTAACTAGAGATGGGACAGAAACATACTTAGCAGGCTGTCCTGACTGCTGGTGTGTTCTCTAGTGAGACTTCTCTCAGGATTCCCTCTGAACTGAGAAAATTCCTCTTCTGGATTAGCTGAATGGAAATGTGGGAGAGACTCAGTGGAAGGAAATAATGCTCAAAGCAAAATTGCTCACTCCTATTATCTTAGCCCCAAAGATTAAACAAGAGACTCAGTACCAAGGTGCTTATCTGTTTATCCTTAAGCTTGATAGGCCTTTGTTTATTTGCAAGTGTCTTAATCCATTGGCAGGAGAACTAAAGAACTGTGGGATCCAGGATATCTTTGTGCTTTGTACCAGAGGAGAGCTCTCAAAATACCGAGTACCAAACCTGATCGACACCTACCAACAGCACGGGATCTGTGTGCACCACTATCCCATTCCTGATGGGAACACTCCTGACATTGCCACCTGCTGCAAGATCCTGGAAGAGCTCAGAAGCTGCCTGGAAAATAAGCAGAAAACAATGATACAGTAGGTTCTGGCTGCCTCCCCATCACCTCACATTCCTGTAAAGGACGCCAGCTTCTCTCTAGATCTATGAGCAAGGGAAACAGGATGGTGTGAAATGGCAGTTGCATTCTTTAGGATTAGTTCATATGTGAAGTCTGTTTGTTCTTCTTCCTGCACCTGTTTGGAGAGAATTCTTCCTTTGAAAGACCAGAATGTCCTGTTTCAAGATTAGAATATCCCATTTCCCCTTGCTCTGTCCAGCAAGAATTTTAAAGTGTGTTTTGAGTGGCACTACAGGGCTCCTTGCCCCCAGCCTACCTGAATATCAGGTGTACAGAATGAGTTGTGAGCCTGTTGTCAGAGGCTGTGACTGCCCCGTCCCTGAAAGTGTTCCAGGGCCAGGCTGGACAGGGCTTGGAACAACCTGATCCAGTGGAAGGTGTCCCTGTCCATGGCAGGGGGTGGAATGAAGTGACTCTAAGGTCCCTTCCAACCCAAACCACTCTATGATTCTGTAACATGCCCCTGGACTATTTATCAGGGACTCAGTGGGTTCCAGCAGTGCAAAATTCTCTCCTAAATTCCATTAACGGGTTTAAAGGAATTTATTTAGCTGAGCTCAGAATAAAGGGGAAGATCTTTCCCAATTCCATGTTCCCTGAATGATCCCACTGACAGCTTCCTGTACAGACATCCACTGAGTCTTTGGTCTTCCTGCTGATACAGAACCCTGCTGCTCTCCTCTATCCTCCCTTAATCTGGAGTAGGATGTAAAGAAATTTGAGATTGTCCATCCTCGTGCTGTTTCCTGTCCTCCTGTGCCTTTGGGAGTATTACCGGGAATGAAGGGGAACTTTCAAATTGAAGTTTTCATGGAAATACACAGAAGGTCTGAAGAATAAATAGGAGATATCCCTGTAGGTATCGAATATAAAAAATATGGAGAAATTCTTGTTCTGATTTTCTTGTACCACTGCTCCTCTTGATTATATTAAGGCAAGACCTGTGTCCATATATTTATGTGTTGGGGGGTCCCTGGGTGCTGCAGTTTGCTACAGCTCATTACAACCAGATGTTTTCTTCTCTCCCAGCTGTTACGGTGGCCTCGGACGCTCATGTCTCGGTAAGCACTTGCCTCCCTGCCTGACCAACCCATCCCACACAGCCATGGAGCCAAATTCTGCTGGAAGGTTCATTGTGGATGCAATGCAAACTGCCACTACCAGGAGCAGCCTGGTTAGTAGAAAGGAGATGAACCAATTCCTCTGTATCTGTGTTCATCCCAGTGTTCCTCCTAAAGCTTTCAGGAGCGTTAGTTACTGTGTGTGCCCAGAAGGAAGGGGTGGTGATACTGCCAGAAGACACAAAGGGGAATTAACTGCTTGTACTGGCACTCATTCCTGAAAAGCCTAGGAATTGCATCCCAGATGCTGCTGGGAAGGCAGGGGGAAAACGGTGGGAGGGTTTTCACCTATTTCCAAAGCCCATAGGCTTAGGCAGGAGCAGCAGGCAGATGGGCCAGTGCCCAGAAATAGGATTCTGCAAGAGATCCAATAGATCTGGGACCAGGATCGTTTTGCCAGGGTGGTTTTCATGGGACAAATCTGTGGCTGTGCACAGTCAGAGCTGCTCATCAGCATCCAGGTGTAAATACTTTCCCTTACAGTGGCTGCCTGTCTCCTGCTCCAGCTTTCGGACACCCTGGCACCTCAGCAGGTGATAGAGAGCCTCAGGAACCTGAGAGGATCAGGGGCCATACAGACCATCAAGGTAATGGGGCTGCAGCAGGTGATACACAGGTCCAAACACCAGCGAGAGCTCGGCCAGTCCCTTCCTTCACTTCCCAGAGAGATCCCTCTGTCTTTCCAACAGCTGCTCTCTGGGGTTTGAGCTGTGTCCTGCTTTCAGGAACAGCTCCTCCCAGGGAACTAGTGACAGAACGAGAGAAAAAGGCTTCAAGTTGCACCAGAAAAGGTTTAAGTTGGATAATAGGGAAATTTTTTTTTTGCTGAAAGTGTTGTCCAGCTCTGGCACAGCTGTCCAGGGCAGTGGTGGAGTCCCCATCCCTGGAGGGATTTAAAAGCCATGTGGATGCACTTGGGGACATGGGGTAATGGTGGCCTTGGAGTGCTGAAGGAATGGTTGGACTTGAAGATCTTAGAGGGATTTTCCAACCTAAATGATTCCATGATTCAAAATAAAGCAGCTTTGAATTCTGACAGCTCCCACCTCTGAGGACCATGTTTTGCATTGCCTTGGGGTAATACATCACCTGTGGCCATTATGGGGAACCACAGGATCCATGGAATCTGTGTCTAACAGTGAAAAATCCCAGAGGATGTGTAGTAAGCACACAAAGAACAAATGGACCAGAGGGTGCAGTTTACATCCTGGGATATCAAACAGCTTTTTAAGACAGGTGGTGCCTCTTCAGGGAGTTTGGAGCACTCACTGCAGACCTGGTTGTGCTTTTCCAGCAGTACAATTTCCTCCATGACTTCCGGGAGAACCTGGCTGCACACCTGGCAACAAAGGAGCCGGTGCTGAGATCGGCATCGCGGTAGCTGATCCTGCCATGGGCACCTGTGTGTGTCTCTGTGGAAAACTCCTGGACAAGTTTCTTGGACAACCTCTCTCCTGACCTTTCCTCAGTGCTACTGCCTGTGTGACACAGCTGCTCCCTTCCAAATCCATGTGTAAAGTATTGGGATGGGGAAGGAAATCCTAGAGGACATGGCATTTTCCTCTCTTCGGTGACTTTAATACTCACTGCCTGAAAAGTATGTGTACAAGAGTGTTTGTGTCCATTGCTGCTGTGCTGGTGGCCTGCACGCCTGAGGGGCTGGTTTTCCATGTAATAACATAGAGAGTCCTACTGGGATAATGGAGCTGGATAAAAATTACATCCCTGGAGCTGTTTAAAAACACCGTCACACCCTTAGCTCTGCCGTAAAGCAAAGTCAAGTCAAGCTGGAGCACTCACCCCTTACGAGCTTGTAACAACTCATTCTAAAATGTCGTGGTTCTGCTCAATGTGTTGAGGGATATTATGGAAGGAGTCTCCTCATTCCAAAAGCAGGAGGTGTTGTACCAAGAATCTGTGACAAACCCAGCAGGGGGGTTGTAGGTGACTGTGGCAGGAAGACACTGCTGCAGCTGCGTGGGTGAGCTGGCACAGCCCTTCTGCCTGCTGCCACCACTGAGAGTAAACAAACAATCAGCTGTGGGCTGGGAGGATCTCACAGGAACAGTCCTATAACAGTCCCCAGCCCTCCTGTTTCACTATATCCATTCATAAAAGGAAGATGAAACAGCTCCTGGTTTTTGATAAAGTTCAGGATTTTGATAAAGTTCAGGACCTTCTCAAGTCAAAAGTTGGGATGTGAAACTCCACACAGCACCAGGGGCATGGAGTTGAACAAGCCCCTGCTTTGTGAACTGCAGAATTTGTCTTTTAACATGCTTGAACCCAGACATTTGGGCACAAGGTGATTTCTGCAGATTAATTAGTGTTTACTGCCATTCCCTCCCCTGCCCTTTGGCAGACAACAGGGACTTTTTCCAGTTTCTACAGCATAGAATCATTTACAGCAAATACCCAGTTCCAAATGTGCTTCCGTACTTAATCCTTGCAACTAATGGCTTTCAGATATTAAAATATTTATCATCACTCAGCAGGAAGCTTGCTGAGGGTGAGAGAAATGTTCTTTATTTTCTCCATAATCTTTTGCCTCCTCAAACTCCAAAAACAATGATCAGGTCCACATTTTGAATGCCAAAGGCCTGGTACTCCAGCAAGGCATCACACAAGGGTTACTCCAACACTACTGGGACATGGATGGTGTCATCCACACCACTGGGCAGCTGGGAATACTCATCTGCACCCCACATTCAGCTAAAGCTGGTCAGCAGCAGGACAGTGCAAACACTTTGGTAAATATTCCTGGGCAAAGCCCCTGCAGCTGGAGGGGCTGCAGGAGCAGCTGTCAGTTGGGCTCAGTCAGGCCTGAGTTGTTTATTCCAGTGTGGAATTTGGCTCAAACCAGCCCAAATGCCAGGGGAATGAGAGATTTCTTTAGAAGGCTGAGGAGAGCCAGAGGCTACAAGCAGCCAATCTCGTTTCCATAATGGATTAATAAATATACAAACATAAGAAAGGTTTAATGAGCTTTGCTTCCACAGGCTGAAGTCATCTCTTACATCTCTGGAGGAGCCAAGCAGCAGAAAAGTAAAAGTGATCCAACAGGAACAGTATTTGTGAGTTTTCAAAAAGGCGTTTCAAAAATTCTGTGAAAAGCTAAAAATTATGATTGCATAAGGAAAAAAATAATCATGGAATGCTGAAGGCTTGAGCAGTAAGGGCTCAAGCTCAATAAATGCTCAATAAATGCAAGGAAACGTGAGAAAAAAAATTTATGTACAAAGCAATACAGTGTCAGGACTATTGTTACTTAGGAAGGAGAAATTGAAGTTACCACAGCCTGAATTCTCTTACCCCCAGTATATTTAAAAAAACCTAGAAACTGCCACTCTACCTCCCCTGGGAACCCAAACATTGTGTTGAAATAGCCTAGAAAAGGGAAAAGTTGTGGAGAAAAGGACAGTCCCAAAGCTACGGAAGGACTTCCACCCAGAGATCAAACACACATCCACTTGGACAGGTGACATGAGTGAAGTCTGTTCATTCATACCCAGCACAAATAAGGTGGAAAGGGAGACATTTTCACCATGTCCTAAAAAATAAGAGTTGAGGGTCACTAAGTGAAGTCTGTAGAACTGTTAAATACCTGGTTTTTTTACACATGGCAATTCAGTTGCAGAACATTGTCTCAGGATTGCCCAGAGAAGCTGTGGCTGCCCCTGGATCCCTGGAAGTGTCCAAGGCCAGGTTGATGGGGCTTGGAGCTCCCTGGGACAGTGGAAGGTGTCCCTGCCCCTGGCAGGGGGGGGAATGAGATGAGCTTTAATGTCCTTTCCAACCCAAACCATTTTGGGATTCTGTGATCTTCCACACCAGGCTATAAAAGTGCTCAAAAAGGAACTGAATTGATGACAGAAAAGCCATTCAGATCTTTTTAAAATGCCACAGCCCACTCAGGACATCTGTAACACACAAATTTCCAATTTCTCACTCTTCAGGCAGATACTCAACACCTGCCCTGTCTCATATTCCTTTCCTCAGCCACTGCCAGTGTTGGAATATCTGGATTTCTGGTGGAACCCAGTGCAGCCATTCATACAACTTTTATTGCCTCTAACACCCGAGAGACCCAAAATGAACAAATACACAATTTATGCAAAAAAAAAAAAGTTTTACTAGAATGGGGAAATTCTGCATTGTTCTCCAGCACAGGTAAATGAAAAAGATTCCTAATTATTACTTGTAAATTAAGCAGCTGTTCACAGTCACAATTTACAATGCAATATTTATCTGAAACATCTTCCCCTGCCCCGTCTGCTATTTAACTTCATGAAAAAAAGCAGGAAATCAGAGCTTCCCTTTTCTAGAGGTAACTCAATTCCATGTTCTATTTTTAAAGGGAATGCAATTATCCACTGTAAAACGACTGATGAACACAGTGAGGATCTGTTGAATTTTAAAACAAAACAAAAGGCACCAGATAAAAAGAAGTGTTGCTGAATTTGAGATTTGTTTTTTATTATCGTTTATTGCACTAAGGAACAGCGGGGCAGTTTCACAATCTCACTTTCTGCTTTGAAAAATCTGTAGTATTTACTATTCTTAAACCCAAGAGTGTTTTCATCACTGGACTTGATAAACGGAGGTTTGTCCATTTGTTAATCAGACGGCACACACATTAAAAAAAAAATCATTTAAACTCATTCCTTCATGGACAATTCAGTTTCTCCTACCACAATGACACAGGCTCAAGATTAAAGCAGGGTTAATGTTTGGAGAAGATACAGAAGGCTCTGGACCATGCACATACAGGGAAAGATTAAAAAAAAAAATAAACCAAAATAGAACTATTTTTGCATTTGTGTCCATGAATTAATATCCTACGACCAACATCACCTAAGGGCAAAACACAGCATTCCAGTCCTTCCCAAGCACTTGGAGCTAGGGCTGATTTAGAGTAAAGAGTGGGATACACAAGTCCAAGTGAGCCACTACAAAGCCCATCCTACAGCAAATCCCTAAGTGTACTAAGGCTAGTAGTAACCAACACCTACTCGAAGTTTATGGCTGTTCCTTATGGAGTGCAAAGTCAAAACTTTTCAAACCCCAGTCATCTTTATATTAATTTACACGTAATTCATTAATTTCAGCGTCCCAGTAAAATATAAGAAAAGAGTCTTTCCACAAGTATAAAATGTGGAAATATTTTAAAAACAGGGGAGTCATTGTTTTCTAACTCATTTGTGAACATCAGGTTCCGGATTTAATCTTGGTCAGAGGTTCTTGTTGTAAAGAATCCATGTTTCTGTGGCTTTTGCATGCACTTAACTGGAACAAAGCTTGCTGAATGTCTTCTTAAGAGCTCACCAGAACATAAATCATGCTGCAAAAGAAAATAAAAATATTAAGATGCATCATTTTGATTAGTGTTACACATTTAATTATAACAGTGTATATTATAAGGAACAAGTCCATTTGAGATGCGTTGATTGTGACTGAAGATTTGACACGACTCTTCTACTTTTGACTTCAACAAAATCACATTTACATCAAATACTTTTCTCTGAAAACAATGTTTCAGCTTCTTAACGAAAATAAGAATTTATTTTATTTTATTGTATTATGCTTAACAGAAGAAAAGCTTGGAGCTTTTCTGTCTACAGTCATGGAACAGAGATTCAAAATAATAATTCTGACCAAATTAGGATTTGTGTTTTAAAGCAGAATCAGTGCTGAATGTGGATTCTTTCTCAGGAAAGTCGGCACCACAGATGATCATATGGTTTCCCAGCATGTTTTGGGTTGGAAGGACCTTAGAGATCATCTCATTCCAACCCCTGCAATGGGCTGGGAGACCTCTGGCTAGGCCAGGATGCTCCAAGCCCCCTCCAACCCAGCCTGGAACATTTACAGGAACAGGGCAGCCACAGCTTCGCTGGGCACCCTGTGCCAGGGCCTCACCCCCCTTCACAGGGAAGAATTCTTTCCCAATATCCCATCTGACCCTGCCCTCTGGCAGTGGGAAGCCATTCCCACGTGTCCTATCACTATATATCCTTGTCCAAAGTCCTTCTCCAGCTCTTCTAAGCTGGAGGAACATATTCCTATGGACAGTATTTCTCTGCTGCACTGAGCCAAAAGTTCAGACTGAAGAGGAAAACTTACCCATACAGGTAGTAAAAAAAAGATAGAAGGTAGAATGCTAATTTGCACCATCCTTCTTTCTGGCAATAGGCTAAAATATCTGCATTCATGATGGTCGTAGGATCGTAGAGCCCTGGGCCACTCATCACGGGTCTGCTCATGTACCTGGAACAAGGCACAGGGGGGTGTGGGGTGACAGCCATGGGAAACCTGGGTCCTGCCCCCCACCCACCACGGAATACCACAACTGAGACAAGGAGCGACGCCCTTTACAGAGAAGCGATTCACGTGTCTTACACAGTAGAATGGAATTGCCACTTCCACTGGCATTCCACACTGGGAATTGTCTCAGTGCACCTCTGACACGTCAGCGACTTTAATGCACACAACACAACTCAATTCTTGCACAGCACAAGAGAATAAAAAATAAAAAGACCCGAGAAAGCCAGGTGATGGTTCTTATTGTACAGCCATGACCTAAACTTTCCCAGAAAGCATCTGTGTTTTCCCAAGACACAGAACACTGGACAGAACACAGCAACAGAGAATGAGTTACAATTCACTGAGCGTAACAGACTTGCCAAAATTACCTCCAAATATGATAAGCCAACAAGGGCATATTGAGACCCAGTGTGAGCCACTCTGCTGCACAGAGAAACATGACACAGAAGAATGCATGGATGAGGTACTCTGGAAGTACAAGCTGGAAAAGAAAAAGATGAGTTAGAAGTTTCGATTACACACAGCAAAACGTGGCGTTTCAGCTACTTTGGAGGTGAGCAATTGCTTAAAAACATTATTTAAAATCAACACTAACAAGAACAAGACTGTGGAATGTGAAAGCAGCAGCCAGCACTATGTGCCTTGCTGTTTTCACATGATATTCATGAACCAAGGAGAAAAATTTTAAAGACTAAATGCTCAGATCAGTATTTTTTTATTGTTTCTATTAAATTAACAGATTCCACGCTTTATGCGTGACACTCCAAAGAGATCACTGAGCTATTTCTGCTCGTGAAACAGAGAAATATCAGTAGGAAACATGCTCTGCAAAACGGTTTATAAGCAAAAAGATGTTTGTGTTTTCCTGTTTTACAGCTTTGTTTTGATCTTCACAGATCCAGAACTTTTCAAAGTCGAATTATTCCCAAAATGTAACACCCTGGGCAGAGCTTTACCCAACCAAACCAACGGTGACGTGGTCACACACACAACAGCTCTGCACAGAGGAGCTGCTCTGCACAGACAGTTTGGGGGCAATCGGGCAGTTTTCCCTCACAGGTTCCCACTGTGCATGCTTTACAGCATCATGCTTCCAGCAGAAGCCCACAGAGCTCAGGATCAGGGTACTATGGATCACAGGAAGCATGGAATGCTGCGTGTATTAGTGTTGTTAATAGGAACAACATGGAGAGGTACAGAGAGTAAACACATGCAAAGAGCTGCAGAATCTCACACCCAACACATGAGTTAAGCTTCTAGAAGTCACCCCAAAGCGTTGCTATTTACTGCTTTATCACCAGGTTCAGAAGGAATCGTACGAATGAGACCGGTTTGAGTTGGGAGGGACCTTAAAGCCCATCCAGTTCCACACCTTCCTGATGTCCCAGGGTGCTCCAAGCCCTGTCCAGCCTGGCCTTGGACACTTCCAGGGATCCAGGGGCAGCCACAGCTTCTCTGGGCACCCTGCGCCAGGGCCTCCCCACCCTCACAGAGAACAATTCCTTCCCAATATCCCATCCATCCCTGCCCTCTGGCAGTGGGAAGCCATTCCCTGTGTCCTGTCCCTCCATCCCTCATCCCAAGTCCCTCTCCAGCTCTCCTGGAGCCCCTTTAGGCACTGGAAGGGGCTCTCAGGTCTCCCTGGAGCCTTCTCTTCTCCAGCTGAATCCCCCCAGCTCTCCCAGCCTGGCTCCAGAGCAGAAGCAGCAGATCTGTAAAGCTCCTGCCTTCTCAACTCAAGCCCAGTAAAACTTCTCCTCGTGGAAAACACCTCATTTTTACCCAAAGGTTTAAATTGTCTATGTGTTTGTGCATGTACACACACAACACACTGCCCTCTTCTTTAGTGCAATATGATTAACACTGCATGGGATGATTACATCAACGTTTCAGTGGTTTCTAATTTTTTTCTTCTTCTTTTAAAACCCCAAAATATCTTCCTAGAAATCTAAAAGCTACCAACAAACACGCTCACCACCTACTTTGCTACAACATTCTAATTCTCTAATGAAAAATATCAAACAAAGCAAACTTGCATCAACACCACCAAAATTCAGCTGTTGTACACAAAATGTTTCAAGTGAATATTTTCATCCAGATCCTTCTTTGCATACTTACCATTTACACATGGCAATTACCTATAGCAGAACAACAACCACCCTGTCCACCACACAATGCATTTGGCAGCCTGCTCAGACAGATTCACCAGGTCTGAAAAATCTGTATTTATTTACCTACACATCTCAAAATACCTTTTTCTTTTCTCTTGTTTATTATACTCCACTCCCACACCAGAATACCTGCCTCTTTCCAATCTCCCCCACTTGATCCTCCCTGCCTGTCCTAAAGAAAAATGAATTACATCAGATCCTACCATATTTGTCACAGAAGTGAGGGAGGATGGATCTGGTTGCTGAGAAAAGACACGACTATAACAGGAGCAGGGAAGAGAAGGAATCAGCAGTGTACTAAGGAGTTACTATTTTAGGCTAATCTTTCCACTGAGGTGCCTCAATTCCTACCAGGATCTTTGGTTCTTTGTACAAGAAAACAACACACCTGTGTGTTGTTTGTCCAGCATCATGTACCAGATCCCCTCAAGAGCCTGAACTTCACTTTTGGGGACTAATCTGCTTCCACAGGAACAGCAAATATGAAGTTATTTCAGACTTTCGGTTCACAAAGCTGCCATGTAAAGGATACTCCATGCACGTGGGCAGCAGAAGGTTAATATTTGGTTAAACATGCACATTTTTACACTACAAAGGTTGCAGTAAGGTCATAATGCATCAATGTAATGAGAGTTGGCCTCTCCCACACTGCAGCAGAGATGACTGGAACAGACCAAGCAAGGGAAACTGTTAGATGCACAGCTCTCCTAGCAGCAAACCTCCTCTCCTCCTCCCCACCCCTCCTCACACTGAAATATTCACTTTAATTCGTGTGCTGTACATTTAACACGCTCTTTCTTTCCCCCCCAGCTACAGTAAATTCATGTTTTGTTGCATATTTTACCCAAAACACACTAAAGCTACAGTCCAGGCCACACCACTGTGCTGCCCCTGCATCCTCCCTCAGCCTGGGCACACACAAAGGAAAAGCCATGAGAAATGCACAAAATGCTGCAGGATCAACCTCTGTGTTCTTTAACAAGCCTCCCTGATGCTGCTGGTCTGTAAGAGACAGGCAAATAGTTTGCCTCAAATTCATTTCCAAAGCCAAGGAGTGTCCGAGTTGCATCTGAGAGAGGACACTGGGACACACCCCTGATCCTGGAACACAGAACAGAGAAGTGAGGGTATCACCTCTCACCTTCCACTCACCTAAATCCTCAAAAAAGAATCAGAATTGACTTGGTCAATGCTTAAAAAAACCCCAAGTATTCTCCTCTAATCTGAATTCAGTAAATCTGGCTTGAAAAATACAATTTATTTCTGCCTGAAGTTATTTTCTGACACCTAACAGGCATGTAACAGTTTTCCTCGTGTTGCTGGGTAAGCAAGCAGAATTGGTTTGGCACAAAATATGGAAATCCATGAGGTTGTTATAAACCCCAACGAACAAATAACGAGCAGATGAACAGGCAGACTAAACAAAACAGCTAAAGAGTATTACAAATGTTCCTAACAAAATGAAAGGGAAGTTCAAAAACATGAAACTGAAAAGCAGTACACACCTTTAATGCAATTTTGACTCTTTTAATCTTTTTGACCTTTTCAACTGTCTTTGTGCCGAAAATGTGGAAAGCAGATTGAAAGAATGTTAGTATGACAGCTGACAAGATCACCATCAGATTAATAACAGTCAGAATATTCAACTTGAAAGTAAAGAATCAGACAAAGAATTTCCCTAGAACTTCTACCGACAGCAAGGGCGCCTCAACCCAGATGCAATTCTATTGCCCGGGCTGATTGCATCAAGATAACACCAAAAATAAGCACTTCACACGTATTTATTTAGCAAAACAAAATCTTCAATGTGCTACTTACAGGATTGAGTGTATTACATTGGTCTATAGGGTTCTTGTAATCAGTCTTCAGTTCATCAAATGCTATAATCTAGAGGAAAAAAATGAAAGACTTTTGATTCCCCAGGAGCAATTATGTATTTTATCCATGAAAAGTAGCATTTTGGCACAGAACTGCTACCTTTGTTCCCGGTAGCATTTCCCCTAAGTTCCGCCTTCATAAACTCACAGGTAAGACAGATGTGAAACAGGTTTTACAAATACGAAAGCAGAAGATTCTTCGGATACTCAAAAACCTCTGACTACTCTCCAACTTTTTATCTCCCCACCTGCAATGAATTTCCTACATCCCCCTCATCAGTTTTCAACCCCACTCGCTGTGCAGACCCAAACCTCGCCCAGGACTCTCCTGGTGGCCAGCAGGAACCTGACAAAGGGTTTCTTAGTCCGGAAAAAGCAATAGCAAGCTTGAAAGCCGACAGATATTTTTCCTCATTGTCAAAGTAAATGCTGAGCCCACATACATCCCACAATCTCAGAACTGTTAGGACTGGAAGAGACCTCTGGAGATCCTCCAGTCCAACCTCCCTGCCAAAGCAGGATCACCTAGAGCAGGTTGTATCTCCAAAAGGTGCATCCATTAAAAAAACCCCAAAATACGTACACCGGTCTTTCTCTTGACATAAAAATAAAGACAAAGATGCAGCATGAAGTACAAAAGGCACTTGTACACAACAAACGTCCTGCCAAGCATCACATCCTCCCTCAGAGCACCTCATCTCAGGCAGGGTCCCGTTGGCTGCTCTCCCTGTGCCAGGCTCGAGGAGGAAATCACAGAATCATGGAATGGTTTGCGTTGGAAGGGACCTGAAAGATTATCCAATTCCAACTCCCTGCCATGGGCAGGGACACCTTCCACTATCCCAGGGTGCTCCAAGCCCCATCCAATCTGACCTGGAGCACTTCCAGGGATCCAGGGGAAGCCACAGCTTCTCTGGGCAACCTGTGCCAAGGCTCCCCACCCTCACAGAGAAGAATTTCTTCCCAGTATCCCCCCTACCCCTGCCTCCTGTCAGCGGGACCCCACTGCCCCTTGTCCTGCCACTCCCTGCCCGTCTAAAAACCCATTTTATCCGCAGAGAGGCCGATTCCCGCTCCGAGGGCGGTTCCGGATGAGGTTCCCCCGCTCCCTCAGCGGCTGTCCGGGGACGCCCTGGGGGCTCTGCGGGGCCCTTCCCCGGGCGGTGCCCCGCTCCGCGTTGCCCGTACTCACATGCCAGATGGCGAAGAAGATGAGGGCGGCCGTGAGCAGCAGCGCCAACATGTAGCAGAAGGCGGCGAACNAGAATCACAGGATCATTTAGTTTGGAAAAGACTTCCACGATCATCGACTCCAGCCTATGACTGTCACCACGTTGTCAATAGACCAGAGCACTTGAGTGTCACGTCCAGTCATTCCTTGAACACCTCGAGGGATGGGGACTCCACCACCTCCCTGGGCAGCCTTTTCCCAATGACTGACCACCCTTTCCATTTGTGGACAAATTTTCTATAATATCCAATCCAGACCTCCCCTGATGCATTCTGAGGCCATTTTCCCTTATCCTGTCCCTTGTTCCCTGGGAGCAGAGCCCAATGCCCCTGGCTGCACCCAGGGAGTTGTGGAGAGCCAGAAGATTCCCTTGAGCCTCCTTTTCTCCAGGCTGAGCCCCTTTCCCAGCTCCCTCAGCCGCTCCTGGTGCTCCAGCCCCTTCCCCAGCTCCATTCCTTTCCCTAAACATGCTCCAGCCCCTCAGTGTCCTTCCTGAACTGAGGGGCCCAGAACTGGACACAGCACTTGGTGGCCTCACCAGTGCCCAGAACAGGGGGACAGTCGCTGCCCGGGTCCTGCCGCCACACTGCTGCTGCCACAGGCCAATGCCATCAGCCTCTTGCCTGCCTGGGCAAACCTGGGCTCGTGTCCAGCTGCTGTCAACCAGCACCCCCAGGTCCTTTCCCACTTTCTCTACCCCAGCCTGGAGCACTCCATGGAGTTGTTGTGACCCAAGTGCAGGACCTGACACTTGGTTTTACTCAACCTCAGCCTGTTGGTCTCAGCCCTCCAATTCAGCCTGTCCAGGTCCTTCTACAGGGCCTTCTTGCCCTCCAGCAGATCCGTACTCACACACACAATGTGGTGTCGTCCACAAATTTGCTAATGGTAGACTCAAGCCCCTCATCCAGATCATCAATAAAGACATTAAACAGTGCCCAGCACTGATCCCTGGGGAACACCACCAGTGACCAGACACTCACTGGATGCAGCACCATTCCCCACCCCTGCCTGGGCCTGGCCATCCAGACAGTTCTTAACCCAGCCTAGGGTGAACCTGTCCAAGCCATGGACTGTCAGCTTTTCCAGGAGTTTGTGTTGAAAAGGAACTTAAAAACTGTCGATTTTCAACCCAGCGCTATGGGCAGGTACACCTTCCACTAGACCAGTCCAACCTGGCCTTGAACACTTCCAGGGATGGGACAGCCATGGCTTTTCTCTGCAACTCATGCCAGGGCCTCACTATCCTCAAAGGGAAGAATTTCTTCCTAATACATCCTCTAAATCGTCCCTCTTTTAGTTTACCTCCATTCCTCCATGTCCTATCCCTACCTGACCATGTAAGATTCTCTGGTCAGCACAAGCCACATCTGGAGAAAAGGGAGATATAAATTTAAGAAGAAATGCTGGAGAAGGCTGTGCTGTGTGTGTGCCCTGGGGAAGGGAGGGCTGGTCTTAGAATCCCAAATCGATACAACTTGGAGCCTGCCCAAAGGAAACAGCAAGATTAGAAAAGAGTTTGAGGAGATCACCCCACTCTCCTTCCAAAGGGTCATGTAAAAGTTGTTTCAGTTTAAGCAGTGACACCTTGCAGTAAAGGCAAGCTGGGGTGACATTGCTGCAATCATTTCCTCTGGAGCAGAGTGAGGGATGATTTCCATAAAACCAACAGCTGCCAAACTAAATAACATTTTCCGGTGTTATCTGCTGGAAAGCTTTATACACAATTAATGGAGTGTCACAATGAGAGATGAGCAGAAACTTTATTTCCTTCACCAAAATACAGGAAAAACTGTAGCAAATGAACTGTCTTTAGGAAATCAGCTGCTGAAAAGATAAAGTTGATGTTTCAGTATAAAATCACTCATCTCGTCCACAAACTACTCCCAGTAAAACCGCTGCGGTGTCATTATGACCCATGAAACCCAGAAAAGAGATTTTAAAACAAATTTTAGTGACAATGAGCCCTGAACAACCTGTTCTAATGGAAGGTGTCCCTGCCCATGGCAGGGTGTTGGAAGGAGATGGGGTTTGAGGGCTCTTCCAACCCCAACTGGTCTGTCATTCTGAGATTAATTAGAAGGTAAGACAACACAAGGCCAGGAGAGTGTGGGGTGGGTACTGCAGCCCAGGCAGCTGCTCTGAGCCATTCCCAATTCTGTTCTAGGAGCCTTCCCATCGCTTTGCAAGAGGGATAGACAAGACGATCACCGGGCAGTGAGAACATCAGTAAGGGCTGAGCCTGCTGTGGTTTCCTTCCAGCTCAGGGTGACAGGATGGGGTTAGGAAGAGAGGCCCTGGCAGTGCATCACAGCCACCTCCCAACCACTCCTCATCCCTCGCTCCTGAGGAGCCAGAAACAACAATTTCTGCAATTCCTCTGCAATAACTTAGCTTTCTTCACATAACTTGGTGCTTCTTTAGCCTTATTTATTAGCAAATTGTTTACTTCTTACTTGGAGTACCCTTGAGCTGCACAGGCACACTTATTCCCACAGCCATTGGACTGGACTGTGCTGGAAAACCTGACATCCAGCATTCAAACTCTCTGGTTCAGGCTTTTCCAAAGCCATGTAGAAGGCCAGTTTGCATTAGAAGAGCTGTGGGAGGTAGAGAAACAGAGGATGTGCGCAGAGATCCTGTTATACCTTGGGGCTGGAGGATGCTGGTTTTTTCACTGCAGTTTGATCCATTCAAGGGAGATACTTCTGTATTTGACAATTTCTTGTACTTTAAAATGTTGTGCAACAGGGATGTGCAGTATCAGAAGTAAAAAGGTGTGTCAGCCACATACTTGTATTTGCAATGAATCCTGGTTCTGCCTCAAGGAATGCAGCGTTTTATTCCCTCGGGTGCTGGCATACCATTCAACTGCAATTATCCTGTCAGGAAATGAGAAAGGCAGCTGTAATCTTGCACAACAAAGATTTGTGCACTGAAGGATTTCTTGTATCATAGATTGGTTTTTTTAAGATAACACAAAAGGAAATGAAAAGCAAATTCTGTAGAAAAGGGTCTAATCAATTCTCATTTCACATTCATTTGGGATCTCAAATCAAACAATGACTGGGTATTTTCTCTGATTAAACTTTGTAAACAATGTCAGGAAGGCACAGAGGAGCTCTGGAGATGGCCCATAGCTCTTAATGCACTTTCCCATTAGTCTGGACACACCGAGTTTAATCCTGATTGGAATCCCCAGGGAAAATGTCAGTGTCTGTTCACTTTGTCTTAAATCCCTCTCAAGTACTTGTCCTTATCGGAAAACAGCCATATAATCAGTCATAATTCAGTGTGTTACAGGCTGTTCATGAGGAAGATTTTGGCAGAGAGCTGTGAGGAAAGATTATGGAGCAATTTCTCTGAATTATCATGGTAGAAATGCACAGGTTAACCACATCCTTCAACATTAAAAATTGGCATTTCACTTATAGATATCAAGGAGAAATCTAATACCGTTGAACTTGGTAATAAAAATCCCGCTGACTTTAATAGACTTGGCTTACTGGGTTTTCAGGAAAGGAAAAACCGAATATTTATCTACACTTTAAGGGGCTCATAAAAAGGAGGGGGAGGGACTTTTTATACAGGCATTGAGTGACAGGACAAGGAGGAATGGCTTCAAATTGATAGAGGGTAGGGTTAGATGGGATATTGGGAAGAAATCCTTCCCTGTGATGGTGGGGAGGCCCTGGCACAGGGTGCCCAGAGAAGCTGTGGCTGCCCCTGGATCCCTGGAAGTGTCCAAGGACAGGCTGGATGGGGCTTGGAACAACCTGGGATAGTGGAAGGTGTCCCTGCCCATGGCAGGGGGTGGAATGGGATGAGCTTTAAGGACCCTTCCAACCCAAAGCATCCTGTGATTCTGTGAATTTGGCAGAGACTCTCTGAGTATCTGTAACAGAGTCCAGCCAAGGTCACCTTCCTGCACACCTGTAAATACACATTTACAGCAGCAAGAGCACAGAACTCCTCACCCACTCACCTCCTTTATCCACTAACAGACATTGGTTCAGTCTTTGATCAGCAGCATGGTCCCTGCACTTGCAAGTGCCCCAACTCCCCTTCCACACCAGCAAATACCCCTTCCTGTTGCACTAATTAACTCAACTCCAGAATCCTTGCTTAGGCTCTCCCATTTAGTAGTGATCCCATAAACAAATTAACATTATAAATTCCACTGTACATGAAAGCCAGTCTCAAGAGAAACAATCAAATTTAAAACCCAGTTTCAAAACACGGGCGCTGCCAGGCATCTCACCACGACTCATTACAGAATCCACCCGTGGCCTCAATCCCTCCAACATTCACGGTCAGATGGCAACAGTTTTCATTTAATAGGCTAAATACTGAATACTCAACCTGTCCTCATAATAACAGGGTTTGTTTTTCTCATGCTGGGTAGAGCTCCTGTTTCCACGCAATTCTGAGCATGATAAGAGTGTGTGGACAGGAAAAGGGACCAAGAGTTGTATTTAAAAAATAAAAGTTATAATTCATTTCAGGATTTGGCTGCTCATCAACAAAGAGGGGGATTTTCCAAAACATTCTGCATTAGCTTAGCTGTAGCTGTGGTGACTCCAAAAATGTCACCCTTAGTCCTTAGCTCTTAAAATCCCAGAATCCCAGAATGGTGTGGGTTGGAAGGAACCTTAAAATCATCCAGTCCCACCCCCTGCCATGGGCAGGGATACCTGCCACTATCCCAGGTTGTTCCAAGCCCCATCCAGCCTCACCTGGAACACTTCCAGGGATTAACATCCTTATTGTTTTTGCCCAAAAGGAGGCAAGATACACACAACTTCAGCTTTGTATCAAAAAATAAGCTGTGGAGGGCTCTGACTTTGATCTTCCTGTTCTCCCAAACATTCCTTGTGGCCCTGAGTACAGCACCTTCAGGCCCAGTGTGTATTTACACACTTGAATCACACTAAATTGGATTTCAAAAGCCTCCATCCACATCTAAATTCCTTCACAAATCTTGCTTTTGATCTCTCCAGCTACATCACTATTATCAAATCAGCTCAAAGCTGTACCAGTGCTAGAAATCCACCCCACTGGTTGTTCTTGATATTTAAAGTCCAGCTCTGCTCTGTCCCTGTGTCCGCACCAGTTCTCCCACCAATAACCTCAGGCACGGGGAGCTGGGTGGAGTGGCTGGCTCACGCTCCACATCCGCAGGCTGTGTGGACAAGGGCACAGAGCCAGTACCTCCAAGGTTTTAGGACTACACCACAGGAATGAGGCAGCAGCCCTCAAGATGCAGAAGTTCTCTGTAGATGAGAACAGTTTTGTTCACCTCCCAGACAGGGAATGGGGGCTTATATTAAACTGTACTTACAGACCCTGGAAGGGGGCCATCCAAGGAAAGAAGGGCTGTTGAGTGGATGCTTCTATTTTTCTATTCTCTCAGTAATACAGCTATACAATTTGTTTTGTACTCCTGAACCAAACAATTGCACATTCACAGTTGGAGGTAGGGTATAAATATTGTCTCTGGCTGATCCCTTGATCCCGCCGTCCTTGCTGAATTAATCACACTCACAGATCAATCCAGGATTTGTTGCTGGCAGAGCAGATGGCCAGGCAGACTGCAGTTGTGAGCAAGGCGGGCACATTCTCCTTCCAATTATCAAGCAGCATTTTCCAACAGTAGATATTTAAAATTATACATTATTTTGAAGAAACACTAGATCTCTCTTGTTCCTTCTTCAGCTCCATAGGGACAATGACCCCTGATTTTTGCTCTACTTCCATCCTCTGAGGCTCAGTGAAAGTACAAAATGGCTGGTGCCCCTTTCCCTTCCAACTGAATGTTTTCTGCCCCATTTTCTTCTGCTGTCTTCCAGTTTTCCCCAGAAACGAGGTGACAACACCAGCTGCTATTTGGCACAAGGATTTCAAGGGTGCATTATATTAATTGCTGAGCCGAGGGCTGCAGGAAAGGGAAGAGAAGCTGCATTCATGGGGCTCATGGCACAGAACAGCAGGAACGGGGTAACAGTGTGTGCCTTTCAAACAGCCTGGATGGGACTTCCCATCGCAGGAGTAAATTTGCCGTGAAAGACAGACGTGCTGTTTTCGGAGTGTTTACATCTGTTCTGCATTCAGAGTCCCTCTGGATGATAATTGCTCCTGTCTCCCCTCTGTCCCCTGCTGAGGAGCTGTGAGAGCTGTCAGCGGAGTTTCAGCCGAGCTCCATCACGTTCTGTAGGAGACACCTCACACTGCTCCAGAGGTGAACAGGGTTAACCCAGAGTGTGTTTACGGTCCCTGAAAGAATGAAACACGACAGGACAGTCCGGAGGAGAAGATCCCCCCTGTGGTGGGACACAATGGGCCACTCTGATTAACCACATCTATGCAAATGCATTGAAACCATCCCCTTCACTTCATGGCTAGAGAAAAGACAGGGAGGTTAGACGGACCATGGCAAGGCTGCACGGGATGCTGCCCATGCACTGCTTGGCTTCCCACCCTCACCTGCACCTAAACCGGTTGCACCTAAAGGGAGTTGCAGGAACTTCACCTGTGAGGAGCAGGTGAGGAGCTTGGGGGAGCCAGCTTGTATTCCAATCAATCCCATAACCAGTGGAACAGCAGGCACGGGCATACTCTCACGTTCTGTCACAGACAGACAGTGATTGCCCCAGCTTCCATCCCTGGAAGTGTTCCTGGCCAGGGCTTGGAGCAACCTGGGATAGTGGAAGGTGCCCCTGCCCATGGCAGGGGTGGAACTGGATAGGATTTAAGGTCTCTTCCAACCCAAACCATCCTATGATTCCTCTTCCAGCTCCTCCAGAACAATCTACAGCTCTCCTCTTCTCTGCGTTATTCCCAGACACCCAGCCAAGCCATGGCATCTCCTTAGCAAACTCCCAGCCATGGGCAGGCCGTCTCTTCACACACCCAGAAGGGAAAGCACCAGCTGTGAGATACTCAGGCTGCAGGTACACTGCAGGCTTGTCCTGCTGTGCAGAGGTTTCCCATTTTGATTCCTACTCCCTCTCTTGCTTTGACTTTAATCACCACTCAACTGACCTTTTCATCATAACTATTAGAAGCCAATGACCTTTCCTGAATGGAAGCAGCTGCCCTTCCCTTCATATCCCTGGATCTCCTGGCAATTTTCTTTATTCTGCTGTTGTTTTTACTGCCTGTGATGTGGCAGTACCAATAAACTACTGCCCATTTCCTAGCGAAGCACACTCAGTGACCAGCAGAGAATGCCTCAGGACCCCACAGGTGACCTTCTCCTCCCATGGGAGAGCTATTTAATTTTTTTTTCTCTCCTTTTCCGGAGAACCATTCTTCTCCCACAGCAGCTTTTTCTTCCCCGAGCTTTTGGCAACAGATTTTGCCATCTCAGTGATGGAGATGCCATTCAGGAGCCAGATGTACTGAAGCAGCTGTGCATTTTCTCCTTCACAGAGTTCTCTCACCTGGGAGCAAAGGGGTTTATTTCTGTCATGTCTAATCTGTGGTCTATTAACGGTGTTCTTCAGTGTTGGCAGGAACAATCTATGTCAGGTACTGAAGGTGAATTCCTTGGATTATAGTTGGCAGTTTTTTCAACAATAGAGAAATCAAAATCTCCAAAGATCATGACAGCATGAAACAGCAAGAATGCAGAAAAAGGAGTGCTTAGATCAAATTAATGCAGTGGTCTCTTGGGCAGGAGATGAGCCAACAGCTGTGGGAAGGTAAAAGTATGAAGTTCCTCTGTCTCCCTTCAAGCTTTGGGGTCTTCTTGACAGCTACTCTGACACTGTTCAGGGGGCACTTGCACTCTGTATAGTATTCCACAGCTCCGGGTTCTGCCAGGAGCCTTGGCCTTGCAGAAGAGGTGGAACAGGGAAGTTTATGTGACACTCCAGACTGACATCGAGCTCCACGCTGCCTTGCACCTCACCTGGAGGCAGTGGGAGGTCTGTGACACAAAGGTGCAAAGCAGCAGAGCATAGCAGTTCCCTGCAGTATTCCATCAGCTCCTCTCCTCCCCATCACACAGATGGAAACAGGAATTATTTTAGGTAGAACAGCAAATGAGGGAGCACTCAAGACTGACGATACACTGCAAGTCCAAAGCAAACTCCAGGAGGCTGAGAAAAGGAGGAAGGTCATACCAAGCATTACCAGATTTTCCCTGTCAGACCAGAACCACTTTGCAATTAAAACAGGGCAACACAACCTCTTAATGAAACATTTTATTTAAACCAATACAAGCACCATGCTTAGCAAAAAAGATTTGGTTTAAAGTAAACATGCAATGTGAAATAGCAGAGACTTAACAGCGTATGGAAATTGTACTGGTTACTGGGATTTTCACGGAACTGCCAAATTCTCAAATCTGGCCGTGAACCTCTCAAACCTTTTAAGATGAGTCTGAACCACAGAACAAACACAAGAGTTTCACTGAGCCCCTTCTCATGTCCCCCCACGGCTCCATTTCACAATCACTACATGTATGTATAAAAAAGTGTTGCATGATATTTATTTTTGGAATGCACTGAAGTAAGGAATTGAATTCTCTTGCTTCTGCCTGTTTGAGTCAGACCCCTGTCATCAGTTTAACATAGTTTCTGGACCAGCTATTTTACAGTTAAAGATACAAAAATGGAATCCTGGTATAAATGCAAAAGATGCTCCTTTGGAGAAGTGAAAAAGGTGTCAACACCTGCATTATTGCCTCCTTTAACAGATCAGAACAGTATTCATGATACTAGAAATACACTTAAACCATCAAATACCAGCATTTACATTTTTTGTTAAAAATACTCAAAACACTACAAGTCTATTTCATGGGCTGACATGCAAACTCATGCTTTAATTCAGCTTACCATCAGTGAATAGGATTACAAGAGTTGTATCCCAGCCATCTAGTCAGTATTTAAAGCAAACCTGATTAATTGTGGCAGAAGTCTCCCTTGGAGAGACCTTTAACTCCAGACCAAGGATTTTATGGCCAACTTACTAACTCCTGAAAAATAGGAGCTCCCAATGGAAAATGCTGACTCTCAGACCTTTAGCTACAAAGGCTCCCCTAGGTTAATTTATGCTGTCCTTTAGATTCTCTCTTTAGAGGTCTGAAAATTCAAGAGAAATGTGTGATTACAGATGGGCAACTCACCAGCAAAGCCCAGCTGGAACATACTGGCCTGAACATGGGACTCATCTGCCTCCCACTGAGCCGAGGGGGGCAGCAGCACAGAACACACAGTTCTACAGATAAGGTGGGGAAAGGATGTTATGGAAACAAGGATTATTTGTGCAGGAAAGACCTGGACATAATGATGTCTTTGTTTAATCAAGTTGTTAGCACTACCTGCATCTCAAGAGCCCAGGACAATTAGCAGCAGCCAGTTGTTTCAAAAACACTCCATTAAGACCAAGGAGAACACAAACAAGGCTGGAACAGCAAACACCCTCTCCACACACATCCTCCCAGTACCTGCAGCTGCTTCCACAGCTCAGCCAGGGGAGGGAGGAACAGCTGCCAGGCAGGGCTGGCTGAAGAGTAATACTGGTGAGCTGAGCAGCATCAACAGCACCTTTCAGGAGAAACTGGGCTTTAACACTCTCATGAGGATCTGTTTGCTTCCTGCAAGGCTGGAGGGGCAGCACCCAAGGCAGAAAGTGCTTAAGTGAGGCACAAGAACACGTGAAGTGGAAGAACTCGGCTGAAGATTCAGCTGTAAGGAGCAATGTTTTCTTGGCAGAAGGTGGAGCAATCCAGAGATGAAAGGTCAAATTCGATCATTTCATGCAGCAGCTTCTCCCTTCCCTCCTGACACAGGCCTCTTGTACAGTTACTTCTGTGCAGACCTGTGCAGGCAGCAGTCGGCTGCTGGCAGCCCACCAGTGTACAAAATACAACAGACACAATTAAGCCAGTTTTTCCCCACTGCAAATCAAGCTTAACATTCCAAGCAGCAGCTTCCCTCTCGCCCACACTGCACTTTGACATGCCTCACCTTTAATACAATCCCAAAAAAACCTCAAAAGAGATTCTTGCTATTTCCAGACTGATGCTTGGAATGACACTAACCTTTAAGCCAAAGTCTTATGTATACAATGTTTGTCACAAAAGACATTGTTTTTATTGATCCGCAGTACAGAATGATCAAGCAACAGTTTCATAATCAACATTTTTTCATCCAGGGAAATGAAATTGTTTTTCCAGTTCAGTATGTTAACACAGAAATTTAATTACAAGCACTTCTTTCCTGCACCAAAAGATCGATTTAATTGGATCATTCCAACATGTATTTGGAAAAGCTCCTCTCAAGTCAGATTTATATACAAATAAATGAGCAATAATATCAAACTAAGAAGAGATTTACCAACACTGAGGACCTTTGCAAATGAATTCCTTGTGATCTTGCAGGAATTAGTGTTTTAACACTAACACAGCCTATGTTGACAAATGAAAAATAACCCCACTTTCAGCAAAGGTTTCACAGCATGAAATACTGGCCTCCAAATTTAACACTGCATTCCTTCCCAGCGAGCAGATTGGTTGGGGCAGCTGTATTTTAAGGTACATTATCAACAGGAAGCTGCTCTTACACAGATACTTGTTCAGTAGCACAACAAACACTCACGAGCAAGATAGGGAGAGACTGTCCCATGAGTGCTCCTCCTGCCACGGCACGGGCTGAACGTGTCCCACATCAGACAACTACTCTATTCAATATAAAACAGACCTGTAAAAAGACTGGTCATTTATAAAAGTTAAATACTATTTTCACATTAGATTTGCTGTTTCAAAGAGATGAACTGTTAAGTAGATGAAAATCAAATGATCACTTATGCAAAAGCTTCATCTGGAATGTAATTTTGACCAAAAAGCCGTTAAGAAAGTTAGAGGTTGTAATTAAAGTACTCAAAAGCTATGTGTGGCCAACTTTTATAACAAAAGAGATATAAATTGTTCATTATCATGAAAAGCTTAAACTTCCTGACTCCTACAAATGGAGCAGATGATTGGAATTTCAAAGAAAATGAGGTTGGCTTTTTGTTTTAACAGATGTCAACTGCAGCACGAGGCACTAGAAACAAATATTACTTGGATTCTTTAACAAAGTTTTTACCAAATTTGTAAGAAGTGGCAGTGTAAAATTCTCAAGTCCTTTTAAAGCTAACAAATGAAAGGCACACAGTATCACCAGGTGTTCAGATAACAGGAAATGAGCAGAGGTAAACTTCTCAACAGTGTCAGAAAAGAGATGCAAGAAGAAATACGGTACAAGAGGAACCAGAGTTATAGTTCAGCCCTTAGTTATCAGCTAGTTCCTGTGAGACTGTATTAGCATGAGAACTGGACAGTCAAAGCTTTGCCCTGAAATTTAGAAAGATTGACTCAGGCAACTGAGGAATTACTGGAATGACAAAAATTAGTTCCAAGAATTTGAGACAGTTCACATGGACTTGATGGAAAGATAAATGGATGGATTTGCTGTACAAGGATTTTGACTTTTTAATACCAAACAAATGCTTCCAGGGAGTAGTTTTCAAAATTGAGAAGACATTAAGTCAAAAAACCTGGTAAGTAAGTGACAGTACACAAATTCTGCATATAAATGGCTAATGTGTGTCATAAGGATGCGTTTGTAGCTCAGAAAAAGTTAGCGTCAGCTTCCAAATGATGTTTGTACACAGTTATAAATCCAGAACTGAACTATTTTAGTTACAGAAATATTAGTCACAGGAGTGCAAAAGGAGTCCCTGCAGAGGAGTATTCCCTTTTAGCAGGTACAAATAAGGAAACACCTGCAAAGATTTGTTACTTCAAGGAGACAGACCTGCTATTCTTTGCACAAACTCTGCACAAGAGAGATACTGCAGGAGACAGCTGTGAATACAGTGCATTGCTTGGATGTAAGTATTCATGTCTGGTTCCAGTATCACCAGGATGGTACATAAATACTTAGAACAGAGGTTTTCCTTAGTGGAAGAAGCCCAGTTTCTCACGCAGCCATTCTTCAGTTAGGTCTTCTGTATTTCTGATTTCGAATACCTAAACAAAATGGCATTGCATCAATTCCTGAGGTGTGGGACTGGAAAGAGATAAGCACACAAGGCAAGCAGCACCTTTCCACACACGTTGTCTGAGCTGCAATAATCCAGTCACCAACCTACAATTTTCAGGTGCTTTCTTGAAAGCATCGGATCAGTGGAAAATACACAAGACTAAGTGGCAAAGAACATCACTAACTTAAACAAGAATCTCGTCATTTCTATTTCTAGGCTTCATTCTTGTCCCTTAAGAATATGAGAAAAGCACATGTACTACATTTTAAAATAACCCTGAAGTGGCCCCATCTCACATGCATTATCTCAGCAAGATGGTATTTTGAAGAATACAAATTAATTTAATGTCTAGTTTGATTTAAGCCCAAGGTTCAGCAATTTTGCTCAGTCCAACAAGTATTTTTTTCTTTCAACTGAAATAAATTTGTAATATCCAGTAGCATACTGTTTTACCTGTAAAAGATCTCAAAATAGAAAACTTGGGAAAAAACCCCAACAAAATCCTAAAAGCATAGAATGGTTTGGGTTGGAAGGGACCTTAAAGCTCACCTTGTTCCAACTCCCCTGCCATGGGCAGGGACACCTTCCACTATCCCAGGCTGCTCCAAGCCCCATCCAACCTGGCCTTGAACATTTCCAGGGATCCAGGGGCAGCCACAACATCTCTGGGCAAAACCCCCAAAACAACCTGAAAACTATCAACCTGAAGCTATGAGAAATCTTAAATGAACCTTTAATGCAGTCTTGAAGCAGAAAACAAGGTCCAAAACACCAATATACTCTTTACATTCCATGTGAGCAAGTTAACCAGTTGGGGTTTGGGGTTTTTTTAAATAGCCTGAAGAGAAACAATGTTAATTCTGCATTGCCCACTGGAGTCCATGAGATGCCCACAGACAGAAGTCAGGTAATTTTACAAATTCACAGGCCTTCAAAATGGAGAAACCCCAAAATTCAGTGTTACAAGAACAGAACAGCTTAACAGAAGCCAAGCTAATATGCAAGTCACTGGAGACTGATGAGAGAACTCAGCTGAGTCATGTGCAAAAATCACACCAGGAGGAAGTCACAGCGTGAGTTAAAATGAAACACAGCTCAGCAAGTGGCAAGAATAAATCACATTTGAAGAGCAAGCAGGCAACCCCAAATGGAGACAGCCTGTGTTCTCCTGCTTCAGGAGGAAGATGAATGATCATGAACCTCTGTACCCAGTCCTAGACTTGCATTCAAAAGCCATTCAGGCTGAATTTCTCCCATTTCAGAGATGATAGGAACTCCAACTGAGCTACTTCCCAGGCTTTCACCTTCTTCTCACCAACCCTTTATTTGCGCTTACTGAAAACTGTCTTCCTCCTTTCTATCACAGTTCTCAGACCTCCAAGATGCAGTTTCAACAGATCTAACAAAAGATTTCTTGGGGCTGTGCTGATTGTTTCCACCATCTTCTGCTTCCTTCCTATTCACTCCTGTCAACTTGAGGTCTAATTTAAAACAGAGGTCTTTTCTTACAAGGTACAGCTGGAAGAGGCAGAAGTTGGACAGGGTTTGGAGCAAGCTGGTCTAGTGGAAGGTGTCCTTGCCCTTGGCAGGGGGTTTGAACAAATGAACATTGAGGTTACTTCCAACCCAAGCCATTCTATGATTCATAGTTCTCTTACTGGCCCAACAGACATTTTTACTGGGATGTTAAAGGACTCAGCAGGATAAGGAAGACCTAAAGGGAACAGTGCTGTTGGAAGTGCTGAAGTCATTTCACATGGTATGAAAAACCTGAAGCAGCTACTGACTCTATTAAGCTCTACTGCTTGAAGCTAAAAGGAGTCTAGGTGCCAGTTAAGCAAAGATTTCAAAGATCTCCAAAATGAAAAACAGGTAACATTTCTTTTCTAAAATATACATGCAGCTAGGCCTAGTGAATGCAGTGATTTCTTCTGGTGCCAGTACTGGAAGAACCCAACACAGGAAGAAATTGTTCATCACTTGGCACATGTTACTTGCTCTGCAAGCTGTTCTGCAAGCATCCAGCCCCAGGAACCAGCTAAACTGATCTGTTCCACACCACACTAAGGCTTCAGTCTATTCTTCCCATCAGTAAATTCCTCCCCCACAGCAAAGATGTCCATCCTACTGAAGGATATTTTTGCTTTAGAGAACACTGTTCCTCCTGGTGTTTTAGAGTACAGAAATCTCCACACATACTCCTCCTTCAGTCTTCCTAAACCAGGCTCTGTTCCCTGTAATCACAGTCTCACAAAACCCTTCTTGCCATCAGTTCAAGCAAGACACAACACAACAACCTGCAGAGAAGAGGGAGAGAGTTATTTCAAAAGCCAGTTGTACCTTAGTGAGTTCAGCTGTCTGTACAAGCTTATTCTTGCTTCCAGCATACATCATCTGCTGCTCGGGCTTACATCCTGTAGTTATGGGGGGGGAAAGAGGGTTTGTTTTGTTATTTTGACTGCAACACTTCAACAATAAGGTTGGGGGTTTTTTTAAGAATCCAAACTGAAAGTTAAACACGTTCACAGAGAGATTCTCAGGTAACTACAGAAGAATATGCTCAGTAGTTGCTAAACTCTTTTATATACCTAGTTACTCTAGCTCTGAAAAATGAAGGGTAAAACAATGCAATGTTTATCTTCTTCCAGGAGATAACAAGGATAATCCAGTAATACCAGCAAGCTACACTATTACAATACAGAACACAGATGGAAGCCCAGGAGCAATTCAGCTCTGTAAGCCCAAACCAAGACCCAGGTTATTTGGCTTCTATTACAATTACACAGTGCTCTGTGCAGGTGAGTTGATGTTGAGGGTTGCTGTGACACAAGCAGAGCATGCTCTATCCTGCTCTCTGCAAACTTGGGATGATCCAGGATTAGAGTCTGTTCCTCCAGCACTTTCACATGCTCAGATCTGCGTTAGGGAGCCCTCTTTTCCTCCTTTTCACCCACAGCTGTGACAGCCCTTTAGACTGTCCCCTCACAATGCTGTTTGAGGCATCCTCTACTGCTGCCCACTACATCCAGGCCCCCTGAAAACTCTCCTCTCAAATCCCATCCTAACCCTCTTACAGAGTCCTGTTCCTTTCTTGGGTAGAATGAAAGGAATAGGATTCCGAGACCCTCAGAAAGAAATGGGTTCCCATGTCCTTCTGAGATGAATTTCTTCCCTCCCAGTCACTAATATCTGAATAGCAAGAGACAGGTGAGCAGAATCCCTCAGGAACAGGTGATGTCTTCCAGCCCTCTCTCCATTCATTTCCTGAGCCTTACAGGTCATGTTTTGAGGATTCCCCAAGATTTGAGGAGTAAACAGGTTAAATTAGTTTAAACCTCCATGAGTAGATGCAGAGTGCTCCAGGCCCTGTCCTTCAGAGGAGGGTGTTGCTGAGCACACTGACAACAGGCACGTTTAGGCAGACACACCTTTTGGCCAGCTAAGCAGGAAACAAACACTCCAGTTCAGCCTTCAGAAGTGGAAAAGAGAGAATCTCTTCTATCATACATCTGAAGTGTCCTAAATGTGAACCTCAAAGGCAGGAAAACCTCCTTGAGAGCACTAAGCACTCAGTTTTATCTTCCCTAGAAAAGAATATTCCCAAATTTACAACACTCAGTAGTTACCAATCACAATGTTCACTCACCAACTGGACTGGAGAAGATAAAGCACAATGGATAGGAAACTCTTCCATCTTCATGCTGGTACTTGTAACTATACACAATAAATGTTTTTTCTGAGGTTAAAGAAACTAAGAAATCAATTATTTTAGTAGGATATAATCCTCAGTTATCAGAGCTTGATGCAGGCACAAATAAGTGTTGCATTTTAGATGATGTTTTAATTTAGCAATAATAACCTCACTGTTCTGTTTTCAGTTCCACATCTGACTTTCAGAACTGGCCCCACCTCTGTGTGAGGGCTGTCTCTGTAGTAATGTTTCACATCAGAGCTAAAAATCACCCTCTCATCGTAAATATTCCTCTCCCAACTTGGTAAAAAGACTTCCCACACCCACCAGTGTGGTTTTGGCTTAATGAAAGCCCAATTCTTTCTTTGCTGACCAAGAACTTCGTTGTGTCAGGTGTTTTGCTGAATTTGAACCACAGTTTTAGCCAGGACTTCTGTTTTACAGCCTCCCACTGCACTGTGGGCATGAAAGAAAAGATTCAGAATGGCACAGGGAATGGTGCCAGCCAGCTTTTGCAGCTAATAGGGCAGGTATTTTCTTCACATATAACTTAAGTACCCCTTTTATTTCATTAGTTAAAGAGTCATTTACTTGACCCTCTTTTGTTCCTTTTTTCTTTTCTTTCAGAACAGGGATTCCTCCCTGGATCACATGCCCAATCCCAGAATCAGTAACTGCAGCAAAACAACAACAGCCACATCCTGAGAAAGTACCAAAACAGATCCAGAGTTACACAGGCAGATTCCTACATTTAGAAGTAGCCACCAAGTGGTACGTTTTACTCACTTCTTTACATTACCAGCAGCGTGGCTTTGCTTTACTTCCCCAAACATTATATAGTCTAAAAGGAAATAAAATGTCAGGAAAGGCTTAAATGAGTCATTGTTTCAACAAGTGGTACAACAGTTCAGTGCAGCCTGAGAACTGATCCCTGGGTTATTTCACAAACAAAGTATCAGCAAGATCACACTACAGCAATTATTGGCCTAAAAAGGTGAAGTCCAACATCTGGACAGCTTCCAGGAGTGAGTAAGTCCAAATGGCAGCAGCATAAGAAGGATATCGAGGTTGTCTCTCGGGCAGCTCATCCTTTAGCTCATCAGGAGAAATACCCTGGTGACATTAAACACAAGCAATATTTGAGCAAGTATCTTGCACTGGGAAGGTTAAAGCAGAATAATGGGCAGCGAAACACCTACAGGTGAACTGATAAGGACCTCCCAAATTACTAGAGCAGTTTAGGAAGACTTGTGTTCCAACAGACTCCTATGACTAAACACAGAATTAATGTTAGCTTGAATAATCATCCCTATTTTAGGCATAATGAGTTTAGCAAACATTTTTGGCTCTAGTTGGCTATGCTGGCAGCTACCATGCTTTGCCAGCCCTAGTGCTAAACAGAAATAAGCAAGCACACACCATAAAGTCAGTTAAAATCAGCTACATAAATCAAAAGTTTGAAAAATTCAGTCCTTCCTCCTTCAGCAAACAAAAGAGTCCCCATTACATCTGAGTGTTACATTAACTTCTACATTCTAAGCAACAAGAGCTATGGTTAATGCTCAAATCCCTGGGAAGGATTTAATTTTGCCCTATGGACCATTAAGAAACACCACACACTGGGCTGACCTTATTATGCCACCCATCAAATTTAGAGTCTGCAGGGGATTAGCAATCCTGCTTCTAATTGATGGCAGACCAGCTCAGGGGCAAATGTGCAGATCTACGTGGAAACACAGCAGAGATCTCTTCAAAAAGCCAGCAGGTGCCAAAGATGCTTTTTACATCATTAAAACAGCTTTAAAATAACTTTTTTTTGGTGCAATTAATTAGTCAACTCAATTGCTTCTGCATACTTTCACTATTAATGGTGCTGTGCTTTACATGCAGAGTGACCATGCATTTAAATAAGCTCATGACCCAAATTAGATTAAGAGTTTGATAACAATTTGAAACTAAGGCAGTACCTTAGAGACAACAATACATTGCAGGCTGAAGATACTCTTATTTACAATTCATTTAACAAACCTCATGCTCCTCATCCAGCACCACCAACTGCTTATCCTTGTCGATTTTCACTATAAATCAAAATAAAACACAGATCAATGTTTTTTTCAATCGATTTATACAATGGATGCATGAAGCTTTTTAGCACTCAAGAACTATAGTCTTTGTGATTCTGTTTTGCTTCTTCACTGTATCCCATGACTTCCCAAAATCATTTTACAAACAGTGGTAGACTCGGAGCCATAATTAAATATAAATACTCTGCTAAGAGCAGATGGAGACTTGGACCCTAAGAACAGCATTGTTTTAAGATTGTTAAAATTATAGACAGAATTGGAAGCTGCAGCTCACAGAACACACACCCTCCTGGCCCATGTTTACCTGTTACAGCAGCAACGTTACATAGGGAAGAAAAGAGGTGAGAGAGAGGATTTTCTGACAATTTTTGTCAGGCATGTTTGGAACTTACTTATAATGGCAGCATTGTTGGTCTCTTTGCGAAACCGGAATTTTCTCAGTTTCTCCACCAGGTCTTCGGCAACGTCACAAACCACCAGAGATTCGCTCTGCAAAGAGGAAATGGCAGAGGGGAGGGAGAGATAAATCCTTCTAGAAAGTGAAACAGACATAAAATCCCTGTGTCACACACATCTGTGCATAAAGCCTACTGAAGTTGGCCTGCATGCAACTTGTCCAAAGTTTCAGAGCATCACATAAGCCAGAAAAAATGTGGGTGAAAGCAAGATCTAAAAAAACCCAAACCACATTAACAGAATATTTATCTGCTTTAATTTCCCTCTTCAAAGCCACACAGTTAACTAGGAGTATTTCATTAACCACTCCTGAAATGGGATTATTCTCAGAAATCTTACAAGTAAACTTCACACTTCAGAAGTAGATTTTACACTTCTACACTTAGAAGTAAATTTTACACTTCATTTTCCAAGCCCTGAAATAAGGGAGTCCCTTAGAGTGGCAGCAAATGGGATAAAGTAATTTAAGCATTTAACATAATAGGAGCTACTATTAATATTTACGAACAACATCATCCTTGTTTATTTTTACCCACAAAAATATTAATTGAACTTCTGAGATTTACACACACAGAAAGGGTTTCAAACATTTTAATCAAAAAACATGCAGCCTTCTCCCCTTGAGCACACCAAGCTCTCAGCAGAGATGCTCAGATAACATATTAGTCATCACAATGAAGATGAGGAAGGAAGTTATTGTTTCACAAGCAACCATGCAGGTTATCTTTCCTTACACATGCAATTTCTAAACTGCACCAAGCCAACCACTGCCATTTTCTGAGCAACATTTTATACACACAACCTCCATCACCAAGGGGTTCACGCCAGCTTGATAAAGAAGTTACTAAAAATCTGCAGTTTATACTGCATTTGTGAACTCCCATGGTATCAAGACCTTTGTACCAAAGTAACTGTATTTCAAGGTTTCCTAAAAAAAAAAAAAACCTCAGATAAAAAAATTGTGCAAGATTACTTATCAAAAGCTCTAATAAAGAGCTCTTGCACTGAGACAAATCACTGCTTTTAAATCAGAAGAATGTTACTATTTAAGCTCTCAGTTCTGTCTCCTCGTGTTCAACATTGTCAGATTTCCCCTAAAAAGCAGACGGGTGGCTCTGCTTCCCCACTTCCAATACCCCACGTCTGCTGTTGCTCCTGAAAAGATTTCCACCTTGACCAAATTCTGGCAGAAAGTCTCGTCACTCTGCTTCCCCTGGACAGCTGGAGAGGAAATCAGGCTCTGCTGTGACAGCACAGTTCAGGCACTGCCTGTGCAGCCTCCCTGATTTTGCTTGTTTCCCCTGAATGTCAGAGATTGTTCTTGGCTCCCTCTGATCAACAAGGAGACCTCTCTGACCCAAACAGGTTGAACTCCATGGTCTCAGAGGGCTTTTCCAACCTAACTCATTCTGTGACTCTGTGAAATATCCCACTCTCACTCATTCAAGAAAAAAACCCTAAAAAATATTAAAAAAACAAAACCGAATTCAGGGCTGCATTTCACAGCTGAAGTTGTATTTCATATAAAATGCCACTAATACCCACTCTCACTAACCCAGGAGGATTCATGGCTTCATTTCAAAGATGAGGTTATATTTTATAGGAAATGCTCTTCTGTGAAGGAAGCTTTTCTCCCAGTCCTCTGGGCTCGCCAGCTTCTCCCTGCAGACAAGCCATGCTCTTGCTCACACCTGTGCAGCTACACAAACACAAATCCCTGAGGGAATCTGAAGGAAAACACTTGGTAACATCAGATTCAGACTGTTTATCGGGGCTAAGCCGGCTCAACAACGCTTGGCTTAACAAAAACTCAAGAAAACCACGGCAGAATTGCTGCACAGACACGGAAACACCTGCCACCACCACCGAGGGGGATGCTGCTGCCCCCTGGACCCTCCTGTTCAGATACCCCTCGGGACACCCACTCCCCTCACCATCAGACTGACAAGTAAACACGAATTTCCCAAATGTGCCTCAAGCACGACTCTCCTTTCACTAGACAGGCACACAGCAAAACAGCCCAAGATTTGATCAAATTTGCTTTGCAACTGCTCCGTCCACAGGAAGGTTCACCTCCCCAAACCTCTACTAAAAGCAGCATGCATGACTCTTCGTTTTCCTACAACCACTTCTTTACCCATTAGCCAATATTAATGCAAAGTACCCCACAGCATTCATCCACCAGTCCTTGTTTCTCTTGGTCTGTTCCAACCAGCAATCACAGCTCAAGTCCAAATTCACCACTCGGCTGAATTAGCTCAACGAGCAACAATCACACGTTCTTCAGTGAATTAGCTCGAAACATTACAAGACAAGCAGCAACCAGGTACGATCAAGCCACCAGTCATATCACAGACACATAATCAGTTCCTCAGAGGTCAGATCACGCGTTTTTCCGTTGATTATTCTATCATTTCCCTATCGAATCTTTCTGAATCACTAAACTATGCATTATCTCAGCGGGGTGAGCTCCCGATCCCGGCCGGATCCCCCCGGATCCCCCCCTGAGGGAGCGGCGCGCGCTCCCCCCCTCACCATCTTGGCGCGCGCCCCAACCGCCGCCGCTCGCGCGCCGCCGCCGCCTCCTCCTCACTGGGTTGCGCCTCCCCCTCACCGCGCCTGCGCAGCTCAAGCCCCGCCTCCTCCTTCTCCCTCCGACCAACCAACGCCGCTCCCTCGGGGTGGGCGGGGCGGCGTCACGCGCCTACGGGCAGCGGGGAGGTTCAGGGCCGCCGGGCAAGCGCAGGATCACGTGATCGCGCATCGCCACGCCCCTCGCCGTTGCCGTGCCGCCCCGGCCCCTCCCCGTTGCCATGGCAACTCGCGGGCTCGCCCTCAGGCGCCATTTCGTTCTGAGGGGATCTGGGAGAAGCGGGGCGGGACAGGGCGGGCTCAGCTTCACGGCCCTTAATGTGCCCAAAAAAAGGGCAAGGACTGAAAGGTTTAAACTCTGAAATTGAAACGTGAGGCGAATCAGCAGTTGTGCTGCTCGCGGTGCTTGTTGTGTGTACTAGTGGAGTGGAATTCTGGAAGTCAGGTGGGGTCTGGAGCTCACAAGTCACAAATAGGAGCAGCCACACTGCTCTTCTGTAATAGCGCCTTGGTGTGAGGCTGTCCTGATGCTGGAGTGAATATCTGGCCTTTTCCGTGCCACTCACAATTTTAAGTGCTGTTAGAGCAGAGAAAAATGCACTTTCAGTCATTCTGTAACAGATTTAAGAATATAACTGCTTTCCTCACTCAGAATAAAAGTACAGATGCAGCCTTCACATCTCAGACACAACTTCTAGTGAGTCATACTAATGATTTAAACACCAAATTCATAAGATAAGACTGCAGATTTTCACCAAGGGCTTCAGCAAACACCACAGAAATGCAAGATTGCTGAGCAGCTATTGAAGTCTCACACAAAATCACAGAATATCCTGATGTGGAAGGGACCCACAGGGATCATCAAGCCCAAATCCTGGCCCTGCACAGGAAAACCTCAAAAATCCCACACTGTGCCTGAGAGCATTAACCAAACGCTCATTGAGATCTGTCAGCCTGGGGGCTGTGACCATTCCCTCAGGAGCCTGTTCAGTGCCTGACCATCCTTTGGGGGAAGAACCTTTTCCTGATATCCCATCTAATTATAGAATCACAGTCTGGTTTGCGTCGGAATGCACCCCAAAGATCATCCAGTTCTTACCCCAAGTTCCTGCCGTGGGCTGGAACACCTTCCATTAGACCAAGATGCTCCAAATCCCAACCAACATGGCCTTGAACACTTGCAGGGGATGGGGCAGCCACAGCTTCTCTGGGCAACCTGTGCCAGTGCCTCACAGCCCTCACAGCCAACAATTCATTCCCAGTAGCCCATCTAACCCCCATTCCAGCGCAAGGAAGATGCAGAGCACAGCCACGTGCTGCCAGGGGGGTGGCTTTGGGTCACCTTGGAGCCAGTGCCACTGCAGCTGTGACTGGACAAAGCTGAGCCTCACTGAGCTCTCCAGCCTCTGGTTGGGTGGCTAATCTGAATCCTGCCCCGAGTGGCACCGCTGTGGCTCCAAGTGCTCTCTGTGCAAGCACAGAACAACAAAAGCCCTCCTAGTGCTCTACAAACTTGCCAGGGCACCTGGAGCCACCACCTCTGCCAAGAGCCCAGGAGTGACAAGGGCCAATTTCCCCCAAATGCATAAAGGCATCCTAGAATCAGACAGTGTTCTGGGGGGGCAGAAGTGACCTGCAAGGTCATCCAGTTTTACCCCTCTGCCACGGACTGGGATACCTTTGGCTAGGCCAGGTTGCTGCAAGGCCTATCCAGACTGGGCTAAACATTTCCAGGCCTAAGCGCAGGAGGCCCACCGAGGGTGCGGCGGCCTTCGGTGCAGCTTTGTTGCAGCCTTGCTACACAGTGTTAATGGACAAAAGTCCTTCATAAAAAAGTTTAAGTCATTAACCATAATACTTCAGTGTCTGACAAGGGCCTGGAGCAGCTGCCTGTGCAGGAGGGCACAGGGCGGGCATTGAGGCCCTGCCGGCTGGAGCAG